>WUQG02000012.1:154408-170953 GCA_011317285.2 Androctonus mauritanicus | reverse complement strand
TGGAACAAAATCACCATCCTCATTCAGGATATGCACAGATTAATGGACCTCAGGGCTCTCCCTTGCCTGATAATGCCCTGGGTGCTCTCCCAGGAACTGTTTTAAGCCAATCTGGATCTTCTAATCTGCAGAAGCCTATGCTTTTGTCCACAGCTCAAATGCAACAACTCCGTGCTCAGATAATGGCTTATAGATATTTGGCTCGAAACCAAGCCATTCCAGAAAATGTAAATTTAGCTTTACAAGGCAAACGAATGTTACCCAACCAATCTTTCCAAAGACCTCCTGGTGCCCCTTCACCTGTTCAACCAACTGTTAGGCCTACCACACCTCTGAATCAGACGTCACAGCAGCATGGTAATTCAATGATGGGACAGCAAATAATGTCAGGGCAGACACCAATGCCTGTACATGGTCATGTTAATTCTACAATACAAATACCTTCTCAAATGAGTGGACAAACATCCCATGGCAACATTCCAAATCAACATTCGCCAATGGTTACACATCCAAATCAAATGAATAATGCTTCTCAACCTCCTGGTTCCATTCAGAGTGGCAATATGCAGGGTCGTATGCAGCAGGTTGGTTCAGGTGGACAGCCAATGCCCATTCCTGCCATGATGCAAATGCAGCAACAAAAACAAAATCGAATTACGCCAGTTGCAAAACCACAAGGCATTGATCCTCTAGAAATTTTAAAAGAAAAAGAAAATAGATTAGCAGCTCGCATTGTTCATAGAATTGAAGAACTTTCCAATTTACCTGCTAATTTGCCTGATGACTTGAGAGTCAAAGCCATGATCGAGTTGCGAGCTTTAAGATTATTAAATTTTCAACGCCAGTTGAGGTGTGAAGTAGTTTCTTGTATGAGAAGAGATACAACACTAGAAACAGCACTCAATCCTAAACTCTATAAGCGTTCAAAGCGCCAAGGTCTTCGAGAAGCTCGAATCACTGAAAAGCTCGAAAAACAACAAAAATTAGAACAAGAAAGAAAACGACGGCAAAAACATCAAGAATATCTTAATGCAGTTCTTCAGCATGGTAAAGATTTCAAAGAATATCATCGAAATATTTTAGCTAAGATTGGAAAAGTAAATAAAGCTGTAGTTACATATCATGCAAATACTGAAAGAGAACAGAAAAAAGAACAAGAGAGAATAGAAAAAGAACGTATGAGACGTTTAATGGCTGAAGATGAAGAAGGTTATAGAAAGCTTATTGATCAAAAGAAAGATAAGAGATTAGCATTTTTGTTATCACAAACAGATGAATATATAAAAAATCTGACTGAAATGGTGAGACAACATAAAGCTGATCAAAAACAGAAATTAAGAGAAAAGAGAAAACAGAAGAAAAAGAAGAAGAAGATGCAACAGAAAGAAGGTGCAGTAGGAGAAAATGGAGAAGTACAAGAAGGTCTCATAGATGAAAGTTCACAACAAAGTGATTTACATGTCAATGTAATTGAAACAGCTACTGGTAAAATGCTCACAGGAACTAATGCTCCATTAGCTAGTCAGCTTGATGCTTGGTTGGAAATGCATCCTGGTTATGAAGTTGCCCCTCGTGAAGCCAGTGACGATGACGATGATGATGATGAAGACACTTCAGATTCTGAAGATGAAGAAGAAAATTCTAAACCAAAGTCATCAAGTTCGACGAGTAATAAATCTGAAGAAGATAAAGCCAAAGATGTTATACATGCAGCACAAGCAGAAGATGATGAATATAAAATATTTGGAGGGTATCAAAATTATTATAATATTGCTCATGCTATTAGGGAAGAAGTAAAAGAGCAGTCCTCCCTTTTGATTAATGGTAAGCTTAAAGAATATCAAATCAAAGGTTTGGAGTGGCTGGTCTCACTTTATAATAATAATTTAAATGGAATATTAGCAGACGAAATGGGATTAGGCAAGACTATACAAACAATTGCTTTGATTGCATATTTAATGGAGAAAAAGAGAGTCAATGGACCTTATTTAATTATAGTTCCATTGTCTACACTTTCAAATTGGATGCTAGAATTTGATCGTTGGGCTCCGACTGTGATAAAAGTAGCTTATAAAGGTTCGCCAAATGTCCGACGGCAAATTTCCCAACAGTTGAAAAGTAGTAAATTCAATGTTCTCCTTACAACTTATGAATATGTAATCAAAGATAAAGCCATTTTGGCAAAAATTCGTTGGAAGTATATGGTAATTGATGAAGGGCATCGCATGAAAAATCACCATTGTAAACTGACTCAAGTTCTTAATACCCATTATACTGCTCCTCATCGTTTACTTCTAACAGGAACACCTTTACAAAATAAACTTCCCGAGCTTTGGGCACTTTTGAATTTTTTGTTACCCAGCATTTTTAAATGCTGTAATACTTTTGAACAATGGTTTAATGCTCCCTTTGCAACAACAGGAGAAAAAGTAGAATTAAATGAAGAAGAAACCATTCTCATCATTCGCCGATTGCATAAGGTCCTTCGTCCATTCCTGTTACGTCGCTTGAAAAAAGAAGTTGAATCACAACTCCCAGAGAAGGTAGAATATGTTGTAAAATGTGACATGTCTGCTCTTCAGCGTTTGTTATATAGACACATGCAAACTAAAGGTGTCTTGCTGACTGATGGATCTGAGAAAGATAAGAAAGGAAAAGGTGGCACAAAAACTTTAATGAATACCATAATGCAACTTAGGAAAATATGTAATCATCCATTTATGTTCCAGCACATTGAGGAAGCATTTGCAGAACATTTGGGATGCTCAAGTGGTATAGTTCAAGGTGCAGATTTATATCGTGCATCTGGAAAATTTGAACTGTTGGATCGCATTCTACCAAAATTACGTCATACAGGACATCGCATACTATTGTTTTGTCAGATGACTTCACTCATGACCATAATGGAAGATTATCTTAGCTACAGGGGTTTCAGTTATTTGAGACTTGATGGTACAACTAAATCAGATGATAGAGGACATTTATTAGAACTTTTCAATGATCCGAATTCTCAATACTTTCTATTTTTACTGAGTACTAGAGCTGGTGGTCTTGGATTAAATTTACAGGCAGCTGATACTGTTGTGATTTTTGATTCTGATTGGAATCCACATCAAGATTTACAAGCTCAAGATAGAGCCCACCGTATAGGTCAGCAGAATGAAGTACGAGTTCTGCGTTTAGTCACTGTGAATTCTGTAGAAGAAAGAATTCTTGCTGCAGCTAAATATAAATTAAATTTAGATGAAAAAGTAATTCAGGCTGGTATGTTTGATCAGAAATCAACAGGTACTGAGAGACGTCAGTTTTTACAGGCTATCTTGGCACAAGATGAGATTGATGAAGAAGAGGAGAATGAAGTTCCTGATGATGAAACTATTAATCAGATGATAGCTAGAAATGAAGATGAATTTGAACTTTTCCAAAAAATGGACCTGGATAGAAGAAGAGAAGAAGCTCGTAATCCTAAACGTAAGCCTCGACTCATGGAAGAAGATGAATTACCTTGCTGGTTAGTAAAAGATGATGCAGAAGTGGAAAGATTAACAAATGAGGAAGAAGAAGATAAATTGTTTGGTAGAGGTTCTCGTCAGAGGAAGGAAGTAGATTATTGTGATAATTTAACAGAAAAGCAATGGTTAAAAGCCATTGAAGAAGGAAATTTGGAAGAATTAGAAACAAAAAAGAGGCTTCGAAGAGGTCAAGGTCGTAAACGAAAAAGAGAAATTGAAATTGAGGAACCAAAGCAAAAAAAAAAACGTGGTAGACCTCCTTTAGAAAAATTAACTCCAAATCCACCCAAGCTCACAAAACAAATGAAAAGGCTTCTTGATATAGTTATTAATTATAAAGATAGTGACAGTAGAGTTTTAAGTGGTGCTTTCTTGCAGTTACCTTCTAGAAGAGAACTTCCAGATTATTACGAAGTGATTAAAAAACCAGTAGATTTACGTAAAATAGAACAACGTATTGCAGAACATCGTTATCGCAATTTAGATGATTTAGAAAGTGATTTTATGCTATTGTGTAAAAATGCACAAACCTACAATGTAGAAGGTTCACTGATATATGAAGATTCCATTGTTTTACAGTCAGTATTTACAAATGCCAGAGAACGTCTTGAAAAAGATGGAGAATTAGCTATGACTGGTGCTGATGATGACAGTGATGGAGATAACGTTGATGATGATAGAGAAGATGGACTGGATGATGATGGTGTAGATGATGACGACGACGACGATGATGATGAGGAAAGCCAAGGTATGAGAATGAAAATACGCCTCAATAAAGTGACTGAAGGTTCATCTAGAAAGGAAAGAGCAAGGAAGAGAAAGGGACGTTCGAACAAGCGTTATCTTAGTGATGATGATGATTCTGATGATACTGATGAATAGCAGTGCAAAATTATTTTAACAAGAAATTACATATGACAACAGTAGAAAATATTGAGAATTATGAACTCTTGGTAAACTTAGAGACAGAATATAGGTTTGTGATTGAATATTATTGTTTTTAGAAATTACAATTTAGTCTAAATTTAAAACTATTGTTTTTAAAATCAAAAAAATTTTTATGTTTCAAAGAAAATATAATCTTTTCTTTGTCAAACAAAAAACTTTAACTTATTAAGCTCAAAGCTTACAATTTTTTTTGTTTTTCTTTTTTACATCAAAATATTTGTATTGGAGAACAAATTTTTATTGTAAAATGAAATGTTGTACACAGAATCTCAATTTAGTCATGTTTGGATGATGTACAACTGATGTACATATGTAACATGTGATTGGATTCCATTATTACTTCATTTCGATATGGAATTGAAAATTGTTTTTAATATCTTAAAAATCTAAAAAAAAATATACAAAAAAATTTTTAATTGTTATATTATTTGTGGGAAACAAAATTTCATTGCATGTTGGATATATTAAAATTATCAATTATAAATGCAGTAGTGCTTCAAAATGTCACGTGCTGCTGGATCTGTGCATATTGACTGTAATGGTGTACTTCTCAAACCTTACAATGCCCTGTAATATTTAATTTTTAAATTGTTTAGAAATTCTTCATGTGAATGTGTTAGTAGGACACTGTGTAAATAAGATGTTTCTTTACTGTCGATAAAATATCAAAAATATGTTGGAAAATTGTATCGGCGGCAATTACTTTCCGATATCGGTTCGTTTTGATGTTTTATGATTTTAAATCAGTTGTGGAGTAGAATATTTTTAATTTATCAATTTTTGTTGTGAAATTATTGTTTTTATTGGTTCTTTATATGTGTTTCGGTAAGAGTTCTGTTTATCTTAAATTACTTAACCAATTGTCGATATAACTACAATACTTCATGCAGTATTTTGTAGTAGTATTGGTTTGTGTTGTGCAATTGAAATAAAAATGTACATTCACCAAGATATTAGTTTAAATATTGTATTTATTTCAAAATTATTTGATTGAAACAAAGGAATGCTAAATGCTTTGACTTTCATAGTTTAGAAGAAAAAGTTAAAATTTATGGAAATCTGTAGATTAAATGCCTGAACATAAAACATTTTAAAGTGATATATTGATTTAAATGGCTTTTTTTTACTCAATATTTATAGATGTTGGGTTATAAATTTATATATAGGAAGATATTTATGTTTCATAAGGTTTGATGAACAGCTAAATTTATATATTTTTTAATATTATTTCTATTTCTTTTTTTTAAACAAAAATGTTAGTTTGAAATACATACATTATAGTTAATCATTTTATGAAGTACTACTGCTTGTGATACAATAAATCCAGAAAATAGCAATGGAAAGCATTATTATTGTTTCTGAATATATTGCAATTTGATTTAGAGATTGAATGCTTCTATATCTTGAATGATTTTACATCATTGAGTCATTTTTCATTGTATCAAATGAATCCAATAAGAAACATTTTGATAGGATATTTTTAATATCTAAATCAAAACAAAATTAAAATAGATAAGTTTATACAAAGCGATTCCTTTTATAAGTTATTATTATTTCACCTTTATTTTATTAATGCATTTATGTTTGTTACAATACTTTGTATTTAAATTATTATTTTCTGAACTGTTTTATCTATAATCATTGACAAATAATTTTATATCCAAATATATTATGTAATAAACTTAAATCTATCATTAATGATAATACAACTGATATATATATGTGACTTAAATACAAAATAGGACGATAATATGGTTTAATTTAAATATTAAATAGAACAAAAAGTACACAAATGTCTACAGAATAAGATGTATAAAAGAGAAAATGCTTTTTAATGTTACTATTTTGATTTTTGTAAGCTATATTTTGAAACTTTCTCTCTTAAGAATCAGTAGTAGTTTGAATGGTTAGTTTATTACAAGATTATATTTAACAAATATATAAATTATTAATTTGAAAATAGGGTTTAATATTACATCTAATTATATTCAAATATATTCAAATTATATTTGATAAGCTGATTGTTGCTAGTATTTTATTAGATTGTTAAAATTAGGGAATATATCATAATTTATTTCATTTATAACTTATTTTCTAATACCATAAATTTAAATATAATATCAAAGTTCATGAAGCAGACTTATTAGATAGTAAATATTTCAGTAATATTTAAAAAATGTTTTTGACCCATACAACTCATCTACATTAACTTCTGAATTAAAGTTACAGATATCAGCACAGATCAAGAAAAGTCCAATTGTGGTTTATGTTTTAAGCATGCCTTCCTTTTAGGGAAATATAAAGGGATTTGTTTGCAAGTTTATTTTTACATTATATTCAAAATTAACTTTTAAAAGGGCAGAAAATTTTCAATTTTAGCATTTTTTTATGTGCTACCAATTAATACAAAATATGGAAGATATATATCTTCAAAATTGCAGAGTTAATAAATAGTTAGTAATAAAGTTAAAATAGTTGCTTTAATTCTAATATTGGATTGAAATAAGATCTGAAGTAGTATCTATTTTTTTAAAGAGTGAAAGACAATTTGAGAAGAATAAAATACAGAAAGAATTGAGTTTTCAGTGCAATTTTATTATTTTAGTTACTAATTTTACCGTTCCTGCCTAAAGTGCTTATATTTTTGTCTTTATAGAAAGAATTTTAAAGCAGTTCAATGCATACACTGTTTTAGCAGCAGCTTTACCCAAACATGATTATGTATTGATCAAATCTACAAAATGTCAATTTTGAGATGTTATCTGTACATGATTTACTGAAATTTATATTAAAAATAACATGCATTATAGTAAAAACAACCCATCTACAATTATGTACTAATCACAAAACAAGATTAGACTAAATTGGAAACACCACATAACCATAGTTTTACCATCCATTCAGTTAAATATGTAAGATAGAATGGAAGAAAATCAATCACTGACAGATTTAATTCATTCCAGTTTTATTTGTCATTACCATGTTATTCCTTAGTGGTAATCATGTATAGATAAAACTACTACTAAAAATGAAAGTGTATGGACCACTTTATAGAAGTGTGGTAGACCAGTAGCAGAAAAAAGATGATGCCCTTTTGTTGCCTCTTTTAGCATGTGAGTGAAAGAATAAATGAATTTTGCCCTAACAAGTAGCAGTATAATTAGGTGACTGTTAAATTAACAAATAAGTTAAATATATGATGCATCTTCACAAAATACCAATTCTGACAATTTATGCTAGGTGCTAGAGTGGTTGTAAAGCTATTCTGGTTAACATGTCAGACTTGTTTTCTTGACAATGTTAAGAGACCCTATAATCTGCTTCATGTCATTTTTTTGTTTTTTTTTGCATTTGATATTTATTTAGCTCTAGGGTAGTTAGTTTTCAGATCATATTCTAAGATCTGAAGACCAACCTTGATTAACTTTCCCTTTAAGTTATGCTTGTTTTTATGATCCTGGTGAAAAAATATATATCTTTTCTATAATTTATATATACATATATTTCTTTCTCTCTACATTTTTTGATAATCATAGATAAAACATTTTTTGATAATCATAGATAAAACATTTTTTGATAAAAGAATTTTATATCAAGATCTGGTAGATTGGTGAGGTAATTCATCATTTTTTAGTTACAGAAAACTACTATTTCTTGTGTTTGTTTTTATATATTTCCTAAGTTTTACAATATTTGCATGTTGTTTTTAATTTTGAGTGCAGTGCAATAGCCTTTTGGACTGTTAAATTATTTCATAAAATAATTTTTCATTCTCTTTGTTCAATAATTCATTCTCTTTAAAATATACAACAGTTCCTTAATGTTTTAATCATCCTTTCACAATGGCTTGCAGTTTTCCTCATTTCCATATCTTATCTTAGTTGAGGAGCAATATACAGATGCTGCTAATTTTTTTTCCTCTGATTTTAGTATTTTATATTATAGAAATTTGCAATGATTGAATTATATTTCACAACCATTCACATTTTTCTCATCAATAACATAGAGAATTGAAAGTGCTTTTTGTTAATTGTGTCTTTATCAAAAAAAATTGAGTTTACTTAGAGGTTACTGTTTGAAGGATGAAGCGACAAGATGATAGGAATATGTAAAGAAAGAAAGGATCTTGTTAGAAATATGGCTGATTACTAGAGCAATAGACATAAGACCTTTAGTTGTCTGATATGATAATAGATTAGATAGTGAATTCTGCTTCCACACATACAAAGTTTTAGGGTTACCATCTTGAGAGGTAACCCTAAAACTTAAGCAATTGCATAAATAATTCCAAACTTGCATAATAATTTATAGTTTATGGTGCATAAACCCAAATTTGATAGCTGTGCTTCACAAATATTGAGATTGCATATATACTTTGTATACAGGTAGTTTCTGCCTTTATGAACTAATTCCTGGAGTAAGTTTGTTCCGTAAGAATTTATAAACCAAGAATCATTTTCTCATAAACATAATGTTAAAATTTGGAATTCTGTTCTCCTCAAAGGAAAGGAAATTTAATCTTAATTAAATTAAGTAAAGGTAAAAAAAAAATCAATAATATATGTAAAATATACTATTGATATAATATATATTGATTTAAACAATGATTTATTTATCTAAATGAAAATATAGCCTTTAAAATCAAGCAAATTATTATTATAAATTATTTATCTCATATTAATATTAAAGAATTTTTAGTTTTCATTATTATTAACAAATAAGAGGATGAACTGTTATTTTAGGTACAGTTTGGAAATAGGAGGTTATTTACATAATATGCCGATAAAACCAGAGAATTGCTGTTACTGCTTCTTGACCATCATTTTGAATTTTCCAATTTCAAAGCAGGCAATGGAATTTCTGACACAAAATCAGTTATACTGTATTGCAAGGGTGGCCAACAAGTCAATCACGAAGCCAATTTTGGTCGATCGCTCGCGATGTCTTAACTTAGAAACTGATTAGGCTACATGATAAATAGAACACTAATTTAGGACCCTAGTTAGGGTGGCAATAAGGGCGTTCTATTTACACTGCACTAGACTGGGACACACCTCCCTCTCCCCACTTAGACTATGCCTATGCAACAAGTCGATCGCGACACATTTTTAAGATAAAAAGTAGATCTTATGTTCACAAAAGTTGGCCATCCTTGCTGTATTGTATAGCTATGTATATGGGTTTAAATATCTTTTTATGAATATCTAGAATTTATTTATTTGCGATTGATGTTCATATTTTTAATTTTTTTGGATACATCACATTTGAGAAAATTCATAAACTGAGAACTATCTGTATGTATATCTTCTACTTTATTATGTTGTTTATAATTTTAATTGTATTTTAGTTAAATGCAATTATTTTTCATTTTAGCTTTGTATTGTGCAATCTAGACTGTCTATGGAACTGAAGACAAGTTAATAATCAGAAAGCATTTTTAATTTTTTTTTTTTCTCTAGTGATCATTATAAACTGAATATTTATTTATATATATTTTTAAGAAGACAAAGTTTTCACATATTAAAAATTTTAAATTATAAAATTTTTATATTCTAGAAATATTGTACCGAAATATGGGAAAATAATATGAGTATATAATACAGGAGTTTACCAATGAACTTTTGTTTATAAATTTGACTTTATGAAAAAATTTTGACAAAATATTTAAAAAATAATCTTTATAATTTAGTATACATAAGTTCTGCAATTTTACATTATAATATTGCATTGAAGATAGGGTACTCTAATGAGTTCATGCCTTATCAATGATTACTTTTGATAGTAAAGTATGATCATATTATGATAGTTATTGTATCTCCTGCTGTAGAATTATGTAAGTTAAGTTATGTATAATTTTATTTTTATAATTATTTATACACAGTCTTCAACTTATGTAGATCTGATATATGTTGATCCATACTTATATAGCAATTCCATGACTTCAAAAGAAAAATCTATGATCAAAACAGATAAGCTATAATGCAGAGATATGAGAAGATGCATGCTGCATAATGGATTTTAATACATTTTTTTTTTCCTAATTTCATCATTTATCACATGTGTATATGTTTTACGTGCTAAAAAGAACAGTATAGCAGTAGGCAAAAAAGAATCTTTTATTTTTACAAAAGAAATGTTTTCAACCACTGTCAACTGGTCTATATCAGTTTTAGTTATCCCTTCTTGTGTAAGCCAACTTCTAGCTTATTTTATTGACACTTCCTTCCTTCTCTCTTCAGTAGACAAGGACCTAGACTTCTTAAAAGTTTTTGCTATTCTCCAATATACATGTTCTGCTTCTAGAGAGTTGTTGTGTTTAAGTAGAAGTTCCAGGCTGGAAACAAGAATTTTGGGATTAAGTCTTCTCCTGATCATTGTAATGAGGATTAGGTTAACAAGATATTCAGGATATTGTATCCAATCCACAGTAATCCATTACTATGGATCAGATATAATTTCTTTAGCTTTGTGTTCCAGACATGATTCACTTTCCAGTTGTTTACTGAAAATCCATTTGAACTTTTTTGTATAGTTCATTCTTAATTTTACTCTAAATTGTGCTGTTCTATCCTTTTTAATAACCAAGATTGTTAAACTCTTTGCTTTTAATTACACAACTTTAAAACAAGCACTACAGCAAGGTATAAAAGTTTTACATGGTAAAACGTTTTCGGACATTATACATCCGTCATCAGTACCATATATATTTAACCTCTTTAATAACCATTATGGCATTTTTTCTCATGTTCATTAAATGCATAGATTTTGTTCTATTAGTTGAATTTCTCTAAATAACCTATATATCCATCTTGTTAATTTTGTGATGCAGTTTGTAAGGATCTTTCCTTAATTTGCAATAAGAAACTGGATGTACATACTGGTAGTTTAATCCTGTGGATGGTCATTGGGAAAACGCCATTGTTCTGATATTCTTGGAGAAATGCTAGCTTTTCTGTAATATAGGTTAACTTGTCAAGTTTGAGAAATTCCTTTGTTGGCTCAGCTAAAGTTACTATGGTTGTAGACATTACACTTATATAAGAAATAAAAAGAAGTACAGCATCAGGCAGAAAAGATTCTTTTCTGTCTATAGTCTTTTCTTTTCTGTGTTAGTGCTGTACTGTTCTTTTTATTTCTTGTATAAATAGCAGCATGTCTACAACTGTATTTTGTGTGCTAATTAAGTTAGTTATAGTTGACAAATTGAGCCCTGACCTCCTGAAAAACTGAGAGTATAGAATTCATAACTGAACCTTGATCCTTGAAGATGGCAAGCAACCAAGCAGCCATCCAACCAATTTAATATATATATATATATTTTTTTTTTATTTTTACATCTTTGTAATAAACAAGTACTGTATAGGATATGCTCCAACATATGAAGAGGAGTCGAAAAGTCTTTGCCAGTAATTTTTATTTTCAAAATTTACAGGAATTAATGAACAGGAAAAATGTTTTGTGAACCAGCAATATGTTTTTTATTTTTCTATGTAATCACCAAGATACTGGATGCAGTGGTCCCACTGTTGGATAAGATATTTGATGCCTTTATGAAAAAATTCATTCAGTTGCATACAAAACCATCTTCGCGCTGAAGTTGAAGACAGATCTGTGTGAGATCGACATTGTTTTTGTTGTATTCTCAATCGTCACATGTCTGTTCACTTTGATCATGTTGTCCAGAGCAGTGATGATGATGTCAGTAATGGATGAACGTGGCCTACCAGAACATCTTTTATTCGTCAAATCAACATGACCTTGAAATTGTTTGGCAAGTCTTCCCCCATACACATTCACTATTTTCTGGCAAATCTCTGCTGATATTTTACCCTTGGCCCACAGAAAACAAATAACAGCTCACTCTTCATAAGACGTAAACATTTGAATGGGGATTGCAGTGTTTTCTCTCTCATTTCTCTGTGTCTCAATCTCGACTGATCTGCCACTTACTGATTAAATGCCAACCAAACCAGTAATTCCAATGGATCTCTCACGTGAACTCCCAAACCTTCTATTTTAAAAATAAAAATTACTGGCAAAGACTTTTTGACTCCTCCTCGTACATATGTTTTGATTTAATATAGTTTTACTGAATGATCTGCCTATGTAAGTTAGAGACTTATTATAATAATTTACATATATAAATTCACCTTAAGTAAAATTTGATTTGCACATTGTTGATATCAATATAAATTGTAGAGCTCCTGTATATTAATTTTAAATCAGTATTGTCATGTGATTAACTTTTAATGATTTAAATAATCATGTAGGTTAATTTATATATTTGCTAAAGACTATCAGAATAAAAATATTCCAGTTGAGAATTCCATTCCATTTTAATATTAAAAATATCTTACAAAAGCATTACTTTTATTGGATTTATTTGATATTTACAATACTGTATTTAAATCTAGTAATTTATTTTAGAAAAAATTAGTGATTTTAAAAATAGTTTTGATATAAAAGATATACTGTTTTGTAGTAGAAAAATAACAACTTACAATTAGCATATAAATTAGTAGATATGAAATTAGTTTTTATTTATTTTATATAATTATATTGCCTTTTCAATAATTTAAGTACATTATATAATAAAATTTTACAGTTCAAAGAGAGATACTATGATTAAGTTGTGGATCAATATTTTTCTTATAATTCAAGAAATAAAGATATTGTATTTATAAACATTTTGTTCGCCAAATATCTAAACTTAATTTAAATTTTAAATGTAAGAAATTGCAGATTTGAGGTTTTTATTAGAGGGAAAATAACATGAACATATAGATGACCTTTATTCTTATAACTTATGGATTTTCCATGAATCATAAACTAAATCATACCATTATTTCTCAAACATTATATAGCAAAACAACATAATGATAATTGCATTCCTAAAAATTCATTTTATGCTCTAAAAATATCAAAATTGACTAAGGAAATTGAAGAAAATTAAATCTTAATATGACGTTTTTTTATTAATACTGTTTTACAAATTTTTGCTTTAACAACTACACTAATTTTTCTGATGCTAATAATTTACAAAACATGTCATTAATCTACGATATCTTGAAACAATGATTGTATTTTGTATATAATTCATGTCTTAATAAATTTATTGTACATACTAGTTTCTCAAATTGTTCTGTAAAAAAAATTGTTTTTATTTTCAGTCTAAATAGTAAAAATAATAACTTTACATAATAACTTTAATTTCACTTTTTGTTTATTCTCTTCATTGTGTCAAATATAATTTTGTGTAAGATTTAATGCTGTATATAACTATCTTAAGATATAAAAACTATGGTAATTGCTATAGGCGAAAGACAGATATATTTGTAACCTAATTATAGGGGCAGTTCATTATTAGGACACCAGAAAGGGCTGAATCCCAGCAATTATTTTATCAAACAAACCAAATTATTCATTGACTTTGTTGATTAACATCATAAATCTGTATAAAAAAATAAATAAACCATGCAAAAATTGATATGTTTGTTATTTTATTATCTATGTTAAAATACTAATTTTTACAGTTATTTTGATTTTATTATAAATCAAAGTAACTTTTTTTAACTTGGCCCCATTGCTTTCTGGATCTAAAAGCTGCTATTACCTAATTATCATTACATCTTTCAAAAAACTTTTGCAATTGATTTAAAGATCTCAAACAACAATTTCATATTATTTTAGAATATAATCTTGCTTATAATTAGGAATAAATTTTTTAATATGTTTGCAAATTTGCTATATAACACATTATCAGAAAGTGTTCAACTTAATTCATAAAAACATGAATTGTTTTTGTATTACATTCTGATAAAATAAAATCAGCACTATATAACCCATTGCTTTATAGTGTCCAACATACCATCATAGAACTGCACTCAAAGCAAGATGAATAAAATGATTTATTAATTGAATTAGTTTGTTAAAATTATTATTATATTTGTTGGCTTATAAGATGCATCCTAATTTTGGAATGATAAATTTAAGAAAAAAAATTTATTGTTAAAATAGCAAATAATAGCAAATAAACCCAAAAGCCAATAAATAAAAGTATATGATTATTATTCTCATTATTTTAATAATATTCAGATTCATTATTGACATGATCATCATTATCTTCAACATGATCATAATCATCAATTAGGACTTAAATGTATAACTGGAATTTACTTGTTATTCCAATAGCGATCTGGAGATTATTGAAAAATGAAATGACTATTCATTGTAATATTCCTATAATGATATAAATTATCTGTTAAATACATTTTGTTTTTTGTCAACTTTTCAGTTTTTTGCATGTACTTTATAGTCACTTTCAACTTATAAGACACAGAACAATTTTTTAAAATATAAAGGAAAAAAGTGCATCTGATAAACCAACAAATATGGTATTTTCTTTTTTATTTTTTTTATAAAAAGTACCAGATGATTGATGCTACCAGACTATTGATAGGCTTAATGATGCTCAACTTGTAATGTGTTAACAAACATTTGTTAGTTTAATTTATATTGAAAATGAGATATTGAATATTTGCCATTTTGTTGAATTTATTATGGTAATATAAGCATTTAAATATTAATAACCATTTTTATTTTTTAAAAAATTTTCATTTGAAACATGTTTTCTTTATATCAAAATTCAATATAAAATACAAATTAAATATTCTGTTTAAATTAAAGTATATATAGATTTAAAAATTTATAAACATGCTGTTGTTCATGTAAAATAATAAACAATTTATGTAATATTATTATTATTATTATTATTATTCATTCCCATTAAGATACTACTGCCCTGCTATAATATACAGGTGCTCCTTAAGTTACAAACATAATTCATACATAAGTTTGATTATTTCTAACTTAAATACTGCTATTATTTGACTCCTAAAATTACTGAAATAACTTCATGCACTGTGTTTTGTAATATATTTCACAATTGGACCAATTAGAAGTTTATTTTATAGATCATTTGAACAAAGATTAAGATTAAAATCTGTTTTTTCACAAAAAAAAAAAATCCATGATTCATAGATTTAAACTTTTTGTCCAAATCTGTGAATCAGAATATTTTGATATAATTGTCATTATTTTGAAATATAGCCATAATAGGTTAACTAACTATTTAATTTTAATAATAATAATTGCTGGAGCATTCTGTTATCATCATATCAATTATTGAAGAGTTTTTGAAATTTTGTGAAATTCAAAAATGAAATTTCATGTTCGTAAATATAAATGTTCATAACTTGAATATTTGTAACTCTAGGAGTGCCTCTACTGTTCTCACCTAAAATTTTCATAATTTTGAAACAAGCATGATGAATTCTGAATTGGCTAGCACCAGTTTTGTTTTTATATTTAATTGTAATAAACAAATTCATTTTTTTAATATGAAACTAAATATAAATAATTGCCATATTTCCTCAGTTCTGACATGTAGATATTTTCACTTTTTATAGCTTCTTCAAAATCAGAATACATTTTATAATTGATGTCAAAACAAACTTTTCAACATCTAATATGATGAAATAAATCATAACTATATCATTTGGAAATAATGGGATTTTTTTTTAACAGCAATCATTATGAAAAGTATTATAAGATATTCAGGTAACAAGATAAAAAAAAAAGTACATCAAAATATGGAAAAGAGGTTTACTATAATTGATTAATTAATAATTAATGGAATGGGAAATATATTAATTGCATAATGCTTGTAGAAATTGTAACTCTTGGATCTCAGATAAATGTGTAATTATCATTGATAGTTGCTTGTAGATCATAACCATTGAAGATTGAAAAAACTTTATCAAAAATGTCAGAGATCACATGCCTGCATCATACAGCAATCTTCAAAACTACAATTCTTCAATGTATAAGTAGTCCTTGACTTAAGACAAGGCATAGTTCAAACCCCCTCATAAGTCAGAATGATTATAAGTTGTAAATTCCCAAAACTTATGAACTTCCCACTACTAGTGTTTATTATGACACTATATATCAGGTGGCCAACAAGTCGATCGCGATGTCTTAACTTAGAAACCGATTAGACTATAGGATAAATAGAGCACTAATT
>WUQG02000012.1:140890-152741 GCA_011317285.2 Androctonus mauritanicus | reverse complement strand
CATGGACGAGTTTAGAATGGTCCAATGTGTTGTGGAGTGATGAAAGCAAATTTAATCTAGTATCATCCAATGGAATACAGTATGTGAGATGTCCTATAAACAAAAGATTTGATGTTCGATACCAAATACCACAGTAAAACATGAGGTGGCAATATTATGGTTTGGGGATGTTTTTCTTGTCACAGAATTGGACCTTTGATTAGAATAGAAGGGACTATGGATCATTTTACGTATGCTGATATATTAAAGAAGCAAATGATACTTTATACTAAAGAAAATATGCACCTAGCTGGTATTTCCAGTAAGATAACGATCTAAAACACAAATCTAAGCATGTAAGTGACTTCATGAAACTTATGAAAATCAAACTCTTGGAATGGCCAAGCCAAAGTGCCAATTTAAACTCTATAGAGCATCTTTGAGAGGAGCTGGATTGATGCATAAGATGTTGAAATTATTCAAATAAGGATGTTTTATATGAAGCGCTATGCAATGAATGGAGCCGAATCCCCATTGATCGTTTGCAAAAGTTAGTTGATTCAATGCCGGCACATTGCAAAGCAATACTAATTAATAAGTACTGAAAATAATCAGCATTAAATAATAAAAATATAATCCTTTAAATGTCAGAATACTTTTGATCCATAATTATTAAAACTTTTCAAACCTTTCTTTTTGTTTTGCAATTTATAACATTTATGTGTTCAATTTGTAAAACATATCATTACTATAAATAAATTATTTGATTAATTTCAATATTGTTTTTATTTTTTGTATTATCTAATAAATTATATTTGTCAAAATACTTTTGAAAGCTATTGTATATGGACAAAGAAATATACAGAGAACAAGGCTCATTCTGGATGTCTTGTTAAATTTGCCAATAAAGCTTTCACTAGTTTTGTGAATAGTGAATAAGAACTACAGTAGATCAGACTGTAGAAAGACTTTAATTATTTAATTTATCTCATAAAACGGTATATTATCTATAGGAGATAGGATAAGTATCCAACTTGAAAAGTGAGTGCTACAAAAAATTATTGCAAACCAATTATAAAAAACAAACATCTACACTTCTTTTTTAATCCTGTTATTTCTTTATTATATAATAACAAAAATAGATACTATATCATGATACCATTAGAAAGAGTAGTGGACAAATAAAAATAGAAAGCATAAACCAACAAAAAAAAGAGAATTGTATAAAAAAATAAAAAATATATATATTTGTGTTTTTGATGGGATAAATGTGGTGTCATTCATTTTAAATCTAATCAAGCAGTAAATATAGAAGTCAATAAATTTCAAGATTAAATTTAGATCTGATTTAAAAATGCCACAATTATTGAACAGAAAAAAAAAGTTTAATTCCATAATGACAAATGCTAAACCTTACATTATGTGGACAACACTACAAAGAATTAAGAACTTTCAATTGAGAGCTCATGTTTCATCTAGAACTTATTTACTTTGCATATTGGCATAAAACTAAAGAATGATTAATGTTTTTTATTCAGTCATTTTTCATTTTTGATATGAAATTATATGGATATGGAACAATATAACTGATAATAAGATGGTAATAAACTGTTATGAATACAAAATATATATTATTAATTAATAAAAATAAGCAATATTTTTATTTGCCTTATTTAAAACTCCTTAAAAATATTCATGAACTTATGTATTGGTCTGATACTATATTTTTAATTTAGCCAATTATAAAATCATAACAGATATCACATTCTTTGTTCTTTGAGATTGACAAAAAATTCCAAACGGTGAAAGAGAAAGAGATCAGAATAAAGAAAACAACAACAACAAAAAAATCCTACAATGCTAATATAAGGACTATAATAAAACGTCAATGTAGCACTCTGAAGCAGTAGTTAAACGTCTTTTTATTTACAAAAATACGAGCATAAACGGGACATTAAGGCGGGTAGAATTACGACGGCACTGGCTGAAGAAGCCTACCAGAACGACTTAAATATCGAGTGGGACCGTGCAAAAATAATAAAGAGGATCCAGCACCCGCACCAGGCAGTAACCCAAGAAACGATCGAAATTATAAGGGCGAGAGAAAACCAGAATATAATAAATGACAAACCATCTATCGAATTACCAGCAGCCTGGAAATACATGCTTAGAAGCTTTAAATGACTGTTTACCATAGTTTTGACATCATTCCGACACTTAGCCATAGCGTTAATTTAAATGTTTTTTTAGTTCTGTTTTTTTAGTTATTTAACCGCTTAACTATTTATTATATATTATTATTTATTACTATTTACGTATTATATTTTATCGCTATTTAACTTATTTCATAACTTAATTAAATTATATTATGTTCTTAATAAGCGCTATATGTATCTCCTGAATTGTTACCATAGCAATGTTAATTCTTAGTTATTTAAAAATGTTCGATGTTCTATTAGCAGTTCTGTAAACCTGATGATGGCCGATAACTAGGCCGAAAACGTTAGTATTTTTGTAAATAAAAAGACGTTTAACTACTGCTTCAGAGTGCTACATTGACGTTTTATTATAGTCTTTATGTTAATGGAAAAGCAGTTCAAAGTACGACATGAGGTACCAGTTGTATTTCAATATTCAATCTTCCTTTATAATAGTAATTTATACATAATTTTCTTATTAACCTTTTAACCGAAAAAAACCTTTCCTTTTTAAAATATTCCCGAACGTGGTAAATTATTTCTGTAACAAGGAACAGATTATCTGCATTGTACACTAAAATTAATCTCCGTCGTAACAGTCTTAACTCGAAAATGTTGAGATACAATAAAATTTCTTTTACGTATTGTCTAACTTACTGCTTATACTCTTCAATTTAATACAACACAAAGCACTCGGCTCTCTCCCGCAAGGACTTATGTGGTCGAAACATTAGATAATAAACTATAATGATGGTATAGTGTCCATTTTTTCTTCTCTACTAACACTAAGGAAGTATTCTTCGTGTGGTAGTATATATATGTGTCAATGTTAATGTATTTGTTTGTTGATAAGTCACCATAGCAATGTTTTGTATCGCTGTAACTAAACAGTCAAATATTTAAACTAGTTTGATTTTTATAGCCTGAAGATCATATTGATTACCGAAAACGTTAGCTACTAAATAAAAAAAAATTTTAAAACAAACTAGACTGTAAAGAGTGCTTTGTGTTGTATTAAATTTCCTTTGCTTTTGCTAGACTTTTTGATAACTTTCGAATAATCAAATAAATTTTAAACAATCATTGAGAAGTGAACCTCTTGTTGGTTGAAAACAAAAGGTAAAAATCTTTTTTATAGTATGTATACTAACTAAGTTTCAAATCCTAAGATTCTGTAGTCAGTCTTAATAGTAGATATACTGTATATGATGCAAGCTTGACACATTTGACTAAGAGTAAATCAAGTTAGGAATTTTGGTATTTAATCTATGCGATGAAACAGTTATGGGATGAAATATATTATTGTGTTGATCTGAATTGTCATAATGATGATGATTAAATAAATCCATCTATGATAATTTTTATACCATGTATATGCTGACACATCTACTTTGGGGTTTGAAACTCTCAAACTGATCATACTTACAAATAATAATTATTTTTTTTAGTATATCTTTCTCAAATTCTGTTCACTCTTGGAATAAATATGTCCACTTAGAGAAAATGTCACACTTATAACACCGAAATGTAGCGACACAAAAAACTTAATGGTGTGCAGGATGTAATCGAAACTATTAAATGCAAAAATGATGCAAATAAAGTACAATTTTCTTTTCCTACCAAGAAAAAATAACTAGCCCTAACAACCAGTTGAGCATTTTTGGCCCATCAAATATAATTACACCATTAGGTCAATGATGCATCTCACAAGTGTCATGATGCTGTACAATATGATACTACAAATGTAATGCTACACTATGAGCTACAGTTTGTCTCTGGATAAGCATTTCTGTAACATCTATAATGAAATATTGTCCCACTATCTACTAAATGCTGATTATGGTAATTTTTAATATATCTCATTTTCCATAAGTGAAATTTATAAAAAAACCTATATTATTAGAATCTCTGAATCAAACTCGTAATAATTTGCCTCTGTCACTTCAGAAAACAAACTAATTTGTATTACAGTTACAACAGGTGATGTTACGTGGTGCTACGGTATGCATTGAGGTTATGTCTATTAATTTGTTTTCTGTTGCTCATAGCATCGTGTCACTTGCATGTAGGATATGGCTTCATTATTCTTCATCATCATATCATTAGATATAAAATAATTTACAATGCAAATGAATTATTTTAATCATCATCTTTCAAACTATTTTACTTAAGGTCTTTTCCATTCCTAAATGGAATTAGTATGTACAGTGATAACTTGATATGCATCCTTAATCCTTTCCAGATCCTTGGACTTATAACGAAACGAAATTTTTCCTATAACAAATAAAGGGAAAATGATTAATCCATTCTACCCTCTTTGCAATGCTAGCCGATTTAATAAGATCTGCTTTTCACAATTGTAGATACCGTTGTTCTCGGCATACAGTATGCAGCAGTCAAGTCCCGGATACGTATGCCACCTTCATACTTTTACCTCCATGGCGATCTTAACTTTTTCTTCGTTGCTTGGCTCTTATTAACTTTCTTAAAACTCATGGTTAACGAATTTATTAAAAATTTATGTGAAAAAACAAATTAACATGAAAATTCATAGAGTTATAGCACAGGTTGTTTATTGAATAACAACTGGGATACTGACACTTGTGCACAATTGTGGCTTTTTTTTGAGAGAGAAATGAGGGTAGTGCATGGTATTTTGACTCATACAAGTTCTAGCACGCAAGCTGGTCATATTCCAAACAAATGTTGTATACCAAGCAAAATTTTTCTCATCCATACAGGATGTACACACACAAACAGCTTAAACAGCCTGACAGAAAAAACCTAATACAGTGATGTACCACTGTATTAGGTTTTTTCTGTCAGGCTGTTTAAGCATTTGCACGATAATGCATACAAATACTGTTTGCCTTTGGATAAAACTTGAGCATTTGGAACTTGCATGTTTTGTCATATTCAGAATTAATTTATATACAAGTTTCATTTATAACTGAAGCCATTGTATATACCATATTTTATAATTTCATAATTGGACTAAAATTTCAGAAATTTGAATACAAATATCTGATTAAATGAAGATTTTGGTAAAAAAAAAATCTTATTTTGAATGTTAATGTTTGACCTACTATATATAAAAAAAATTTTGAAATTTTTAGAAAATTTCAAAGTGGCATATATAAGTTGTTTCACAGATGATCTTAACTGAAGCAATATCTGCACTATTTTATCTTCGAATTGTTTAATAATTTTGTACTATGTAGAAATAAGATACGAAACTGTCTGAAAGTTCAACTCTCAAATTTTGAATGTTTTCAAACAAAAACTCATTATTTTTACAGTTGAATGCATTCAATATCCAAAATTATTTAGTCTTTTTACGAGAGTGCAACTGTTCAAAATGACAAGATACATATACGGATAATAATAAATCGTCATTAAAGAATTTTAGGTGTATTTTACACAATTACTTTATTGGTCTGTTAGGCTGTTTACAAAATCTCAAAATTATGCAGCAATCAAAATTTTCACTAATGTTCCTTTTTATCTCAACGTTGAAATTTTAGTGGGCGATTAAAATTTTTATCATATTTACGAAAATCTCGTATGTACATACACAGGCACAAACATTCGTTTGTTTTTTTATACATACAAAAGTCCTGTTTATAAAAAAATTGCTTTATAGAAGAATTACGTGATGATCAATGTTAGAATTGATATCTCATGCCAATTCCAAAGGCTAGATTATCGAGTGAATATTTGATAAAATAATTACCCAACCAGCAATATCGTCTGGAAGAAAAACTGTAATGTTCTTCGTGTTTAAAAAAAAGAAATAATTCAATTTTTGTCCATTAAGGATTTTATTTTAATATCAATTCTATATACAACGAATAGAAATACTCCACAAATGAACAACAATCTTTATTTTTTTTTTAGTATAAAAAAGTCCATTTACGCATTACTGATGCATTCTGTTCTCTTTTAATTTAGATACTTTAGCTAAATTTTAAAAAATATTTGGCAAGTATTTACAAAAACGTTCTCGTGAAGTCGGAATAATTATTGATAAATTTTGACATCTCTGCGTCACTAAGTATCACAAATCTAACTATAATAAAAAGTTTAGATTTTCCCCCCCTCATACTGTAAAAGGCATTTGGGATAACGAGACAGCATGAGATGCAGACGTAGCAAAAAACAAATCTGTTGTAGGAAAGCCATATATATATGTCGTACCAGAAGTGCTGTCAGAATGTAAAGTTACAGTTTGGTATTTATTTACAAAAGTAATCTGGAAGTATGCGATAAACGATGTGGCATTCACTTACTAATTAAAGTAAAACTTAACGAATAAATGAGATCAGAAAAATATCACAATTAATGGATACGAGTCAACTCTTCGATTATTTTCACCAGGTCGTCTATTGTGGCCTCTCTCTTCATTCCGCTTCCGTCGTCGATCTTAATTTGTAAAATTTATTTAAACGTTTTATGCAAGATTAAAAATTGTCATGAATGAGTGTTTTAGAATTTATCTTACCTGAATTCCTTGGACAACTTCTTGCATTTTATCCCTGCTGAGATCGAGAAAACTTTCTATTAAATCTCCATCGATGAAACCTGTGGATGGTTCGGTTTTCCTTTCTGTAGAGAAAGATCTCCAAGTAAGTTATGTTAAGGAATAAATAAAAAAAATGCGTGATAATTATCTGACATTCCGCTAATGTAGTGCCAGAAATAGTGTTTACACTCAAAATATAAAGTAAACCTGAGACGATAATTATATTTGATAATAAAACAGTTTTTTGGTGACTGCAAAATTATATATAATTTTTACACATTCTTCATAACTGGATATATCAACAAAGTACTCTCCCCCTAATCAACATATCGTTGCAGATTTGATAACGAAAGAAGAAAAAACCGATAAAGACAAAAATTTTGTTCGAATTATTTATCTAACAATAATACCCCAATTTACACATAAATTGGGAGCAATTTTTTACAAGATATTTACATAAGTTCGAAAAATAAAAATTCCTGGCACTTGTTAAATGACACTAATGTTTATCAAGCAATGTTGCCTTGTTGTTTTGACAAAAGGGCAATAATGCCAAATAGTATTCTATCATTGCAAGCAATACGACAATTAAGATCAACAAACAATACACAAAAACAAATCGAGTAAGAAACTTTAAATGTTGCAAGACTAAAATATTTGCATTTGTAACCTACAAAATACAGTAATGTTTATGCTCTATAGCTGAAAAAAATAACTATTATGTAAAATATTTTCCATAGCTTTACTTCCATAAATTCCACTTTATGTAAAGCAGGGAGATGCTGTATTGTTATAATTTCATTGTAATAAAATTATATCATCAATTTGTTATGGAATTTAGTACTACAGTAGGACCCTGTTTATACATTTCTCACTTGTACGTTGTGTTTTGTACACTCTTTCAATTTTGTGTGTAAAATCATCCCACTTGCATGTTTTCCATTTATGTGTTTTCACATTTGGATGCTATTTTTATTCCCCTCAGTCATTTTGTTGCATTTACACTTAAAATCCAAGAAATCTTTGCTAAACTTTTTCGAAGGACCTAGATTTGAATCTAAGTCCTCACATTAGAAATATTCAGGGGATCTAGAACTGGCTTATCGATCCCAATCCTCTAAAATTCCTAAATACTACCATGGATAATATTTCCCATCACTTAATTGAGAACAATTGGAAAATTGTGTTATAAACTTTAAATTGATATTGTTCATTAAAATAATTATCATACAGATTATTATTAGTAACTGGATATCTGGTAAATCAATGTTGATTTTTTTAGTTGAATGTAAATTTTATAATACTTTATTAAATTAATATTGCCATATTAAAAAAGGATATGAACTGTGAGTGATTTTTCCAACAGATTTTATCACTTTAGTCAATTTATTCTGCACTTCAAGAAGGAAATTGTAAAACTCAGCTGGTAGTTGAGTTACAAGTCCTGAAAAAAAAATGTGTGATAAATAATTGTTCTTAAATCGTTTGGAAACGAGGATTAAAAACTTACCAATAGCTCCGTAAACAGTACCAAACAACACAGATCCTTGGGTCGGAGTGGTACTTTCACCAGGATGTTGCATGACTAAAGAACCTATTTTATAAACAAACAAAAATTATACTTTTGATGTATTATTCTTACCCAGATGATAATATATTTGAAAAATTTTAGATTATACCATGTCTAAACACATTCACAAATTCTCCTAAATGGAACTGTCCCACTTCCTGTAAATATTGCCTTTCTTCATCTGTTGTTGCAGCACTAAGAACAAAAAAATTTAATAATTTAAATAATTAAAAAAATTTACAAACAAAAGATGTTACATACCTATCTTTTTGACACACAAAAAGATTAAATGAATTTTCTGCTCCCAAAAATGTATCATCATCGAGAATCTCAATTGCAGACATCCAATTTGGTTGATAATCCCTTGCAATCTGTATATTCAAATAATAATGTTGATGATTTTAAAGTACGAAATGGAAATTTTCAAAATTGACAATGATGATTAATAAATCACCTCTTCGAAACTTCCTTCTAAAGGCTTGTATGCTAGTAAAGTTACAGATCTCATCAAGTCTCCAACAAGTATAAAATCACCCTTTGTCTTTAAGAAGAGAGCAATAATATTATTAAAGTAACTACATTCATTGTGTAATTCTCTTTCTGCAGTCCATTCAAAAAGTCTCACTGTACTATTCACACTAGCCAATAATTTACCATTAAATTCTAACAAGGTATAAGGAGCACCTTTAATTTCTTTTTCAGCTACCTGTTGTAATTTACCTGAAAAAAATTTTTTTAGAAATAGTTGATTTTTATGGAAGATTATCAATCTGTTTAATTACATCACGTTAGCAGTGAATAATTGTTAAACCTACTATCATTCCAGTGAAAAATAACAATTCTTCCTAATTTTGGTTCCGATTCATCAGGATTAACTACAGCTGTGCCAACAATATAATAAGTATTTGGATCTTCTCCTAATTTGGTTGATATAATACTGAGAGCATATTCATTAGTCATAAAGTGATGAGCATGTAATACTAAAACAAAAGAAAATAAATAATGAAATAAATACGATTATCACATAAAATAAATTATTTAAAATTATGCTATTACCTTCAAACGTATGTTGATCCAAAATTAAAAGATTATGTATTTCTACTTCTTGTCCAAATTGTTCACTTGTACTGCTACAGAGCCCCATACTATTTCCAGCTTTAATGATTGAACCTAGAGAGGAACTGAAGCAAAAAGCAATGAAGATTACTGATAAAAGGATTTTGAATAAATATAGTTATATCTGAAAACCGATACAACAAGTACGTAAAATCGTACGTGGCACGTTATGAAAAATAAATGAATTTATTAACACTGAATGGTTAAGCCCAATATCCTTTATATAGAACAACAACAACCTAAGTCAATGGTAGTAATATTTTTCACAGTCACTTTCCAAAATCCAAAATTGTATGAAAACCACAACATATGTGAAATAAGTGACCACAGAAAAATTCTTATAAAATTTTTCATATTTATAAAATATCTATTAAAATATAATTACCTATGAGTAACATTTTGAGCTTGAGTACTAGCGCTTGGTCTGACACCATTACTATCAGGTGTGTCCACACGAGCTGTTATAACACCAAATGTTTGTGTATTTTCTTGATAAGCAATGCGACTACAGAAATAAAAAATTAAATATATATTAATATATATATAAAATACATTAGATACGTCAACAAAAAAATAATCGAAATTAGGCTCACCGAGAGGATTCCCCAAGTGGCACAGTTCGTATGTGCAACTTTTGTATTTCATCAATTGTACCAATTAATAATGTACTATGATTGGCTAATGCTAAACTATAAAATTTTAAGTAAAATTTTATTAGTATTCAAAATAATTAAATCAATATTATATGATTTCTAATATGTAGTATACCTATCAGGATAACCTTCAGAATTTAGAGGGCACATGTGATATACTTCTTTCAGATTAACATTAGAAAATACCAATTTATGATTGCTTGAATAAATAACAGTTGGTCTATCAGAACATGCAAATACATTTGTTGTTTGCAGAGATCTGAATGTTTTCAAAACAGTAGGCTGAGTTCCTAAAGTGACCTTTGAGAAAAAAAAATTCAAATTTTTCATAAATATAAATTTAAGATAAGGCTGCATATTATAAATATCAAACACACAAAATTCATTAGAATTTTTGTATGTTTGATGTTCTTTTTATGTAAGTTAGTAGCCTAATGATGGTATACATGTACTGAAAGCATTAGCTATAAATAAACTTTCTAATGTTAAGAACAATCCACGACTGCAAAGAGATTTGATTTTGTATTAAAGTGAATAATCAGTTAATTAAACAAATATGAATAATAACTAACATTTCACATTACAGTATCTATAGTGGGTTTTGTTAAGTTCAACATAAAAGTAGAGAGTTACAAAACTTATTTATCAAGTTACGAATAGAATTCATATCTGTAATCTTCATACAATTTTATAAAGAAAACACACATTATTTCAGAATAAATAAAAGATACAATAAAATATTTATGATACCAATATTTTTGAATGATATTTTTTTTATAAGAAAAATATCTATGTAAATCTTTTAATGATGACAAGTGACCAAAAAATTAACATAATCTCCATCACAGTTTAGCATAGAGCAATAATCAAGAACAAGGATTCTATTTTTTCTTTATAAAATTTGAAAAACAAGAAATAATAATTGAGATAATTTTTAAAATATCAATTTTTATAATATTGTTCATTCTTTTATCATAATAACTGAAATTTTGCTAAAATATGGATTTTTATATAAATTTTTAAAATAATCTTTCATTCCAATTTAATCAGAATTGTCTAATACGAGCATCAATTTTGACTGCCAAATACTCAAAAACTTCTCATCCAAATTTATAAGAGTTATTGTATCATGTTCCGCATCTCCTCCTCAGTTTATATTTGTTTTATTTTCTAGATACTTTCCTAAATTATAATTTTATTGAATCGAAGTTTAGCTTCTTGTAAATAATATGCTTTTTGTGTTTTTTCCACAGGCAAAATTCAATAAATTAATTTTATTTAAATCAGAGAAACAAAGCAATCAATCTAATGCTTGATGATTGACATGGAAGCTGGCTTTCTAGATTACGGCAGAAGAACTCAGCTGATTATGTCGTCACCTGATTGTTTACCCTTAATTATATAAATTTTTTGTTATATTTTAAAATAAATAATTTTTGTATTATCTCTAATCAAAAACAATTTGTAAATCAGTTGTATATAATTGTTGAAAAAAGCATCTAACATGGTCAATTACATGATCTTAGAGTATGGGCTAATTACATTATGTTAACCAAGAGGAGAGCCATGACAAACTATACTTTGTTTGAAAATAATATTACTATATTTTAATTATTTTTTGGAAAATTTAATGACTTAGAAATACAGAAAAATAATTCAGCATTTGCTATTTTTAAAAAAGGCACTGAGGCAAATCTTGAGTAAAAAACTGTAAAATATGACCAAACGTATAATCTAAACAAGCCCTAACTCCCCGTTGAATAAATTTGGAATAATCTGTACATTAATAATTAATATTTAATTTGAACTACGG
>WUQG02000012.1:110638-125669 GCA_011317285.2 Androctonus mauritanicus | reverse complement strand
CTCATATGTAAGAAAAATAAATCATTTGATTAGCTCTAAAAAATGTATTTTAACCTGAAAAAAGTTAGATTTTTTTTACATTTGAAAACTGAGCATTTTCTTTAGATCATAACTTTTCTTTTTTCAGAAACTTTTTTTTTCTATGGATGAAATCTCTAATTTGTAAAAATCAAAGCATGACTTAAAAATTAAATGCAGTAAATACAAAACAATGCGATCCATGAATTTATAAAGTTGGAAATCCGCCATTTTTAATAAATGAAGATTTGATTCTATGATTATTTGTGTGGATCTTACGTTTCTACTAAAGTTACACAGCCGAGCTAAAAGATTACTATAAACGCTTTCGTTACGAATTTAAAAGATTATTTGTCGCATTTGATCCATAGAATTTTGACTTTGATCAGACATTAATTGATTAGCCATTGAAGATATTTAACAAGCTAGATAAAGGGATTATTGTTAACCTTCACCCAAAATTGATCGAATAATTTTTATCGGAAGTCCTTGTGTCGTCGTTATAGATGAATGCAATTCTGCAAAATATAGATTTTTGAGTTTTTTTTTTTTTTACAGAAACTAAAAATAATAAAACGATATGAAATAATAACATTTTATATATTCTTAAGAAGTTCAGATGCAAAAAAAAGTAAAGCAGAAAAATGTTTCGAATAAAAATTAAACGATGAGAATTTTCCTAAAATTATCCACAACAAATTTAAATTTTATAATTAATTAAAAAAAAAAAAAAACTACAAATGGATATAAAATTACAATATTTTTCTCATTTATTCAAAACTTTTATAATGTTTAAATGTTTAAAAATAAACATTTAAACTTTAAAAAGTTTGTTAATGATTACAAATGAACTATTTAATAATATATACTATACGTGTTTTGAAGATTAAAATATGTGGTAACAACAATGTTAATTAATTCTGCAACATAAATTCTTACCAACAAATTGTCTTGTTTTGAATGAAAATAACGTTGTACAAAGCATACGTAGCAGTTAATAACGGGAAAATTAATCTAAATTTATTTTTCAATATGAATAATTTTACTGTTTTATAATACGTTAATTTTAGAAGATTATATTTAAATTTTATCTTACAGATTTAAATATTATAATTATTATATTGCTTTATTGGTAATGAGTAAAATCATTAAATTTTTAAATATTTTAAAAATCTTTTTATAAAACAAAATAAATCATTTTGTATGTAATCAATGTTGTAAAAATGAAGTGATTTAGAATTATCGATTTTTCTCATAAAGTCACTAAAGTTAAATTATTTAAATTGATTTGTTATACAGTTATGCGCATTTTTTAAGTCTAGTTTCCGAAGAAAAAAGAGACTCATAAGATTATCATATTGTCCATTGTCTCCCAATAATAATTTTCGAACTACAATAATTAGATTTTTGATAGTGAAGTTCTGTCATTAAAGATAACCTCGAAGTATGGCACTTAAGTTTTCAGCTTAAAAATGACGGATATTCAAACTTCTGAAATAAATGTCTTGTTATGTGCTAAACTAATTACTGGATTTGTAACATAAAGGCCAATATTTTAGCCTTTTGTCACTAACCAAAAATGTTCAAACTTCAAAAAATTTTTCTCTAATAAATTTTGAACTATATTATTTATTTAATGAAAGTTATCAGAATAATCAGACCATAAAGTCATCTCTGAAATAAAATTAATTAATCTATGCCTTTTCAACTATTTAAAAATTGATGATGATCAAACTTTTGAGGTTGTTTTTTTTCTTTTTTAGCAAACAGTCAAGCTAAGGTACCATTATTCTCAATTATTTTCAATTTATTCTCTTATGAATTACCATTCAGAAGAGAATACAAAAGGCTCAAAGAGATTTTCTTATACAGTGGACTCGCATTTTTAAGAACCTCCAATTTACGAACTATTTAGTTCAGGGGTGTCCAACCTTTTGGCTTCCTTGGGGTCACATTTGAAGGAAAATTTTTTCTCGGGTCGCACATAAAATATACTAATTCCAACAATAGTTGTTAAGCAAAAAAGTTAGTAAATAAGGTACGAACATTATGTGTACACATCATGTATAAATATATGATATCCATCATGACAAATAAGCAAAAATATCGTAGCGTAAATCTTTGACTTCTTTCTATTCAGAATTTTTTTTAATTCGTTGAGCAGGTCAAGAAGTTTTAATCGTTGAAATAAGAAAATATTTTAGAAAATGTAGATACGTAATGTAGATAGGTATTTAAATAATAAAAATTTCATAGAGATTTTTACATACGTAATTAAGTTAAAGTTTTAATGAATGTTACGATTTTATGTTGAGCCGCATTCATTACAGCGCTGGGCCGCAAATTTGACAGCCCTGATTTAGTTGATCCCAAAAAGTCTCTAATGCTAATTAATGCCATTCCCATTTGCTAACTTTTTTGGGGGGGTCCATACGAGTTCGTAAAATCGAGAGACCACTGTAATAATTATGGAATTATGATGAATTTTTATGAAATTCAACGCAGAGATTAGGTCATTGAAGATGATTTTGACGGCATGCATTTTAATCCTGTGTCATTGCAAAGTAGAGGGCATGTTCCAAAAGTAGATGATTAATTCTTTTCACAACAGTTTTTTAATTTTATAAACGATGGTAAATGTTATTACAATTAAAAATAGATCTAAATAACTATGAATAGATAGTTTAAATCTGTTCATAGATTTAAATAACTATGAATGTTTTTTTACATAATAAGTGTTTTTTTAAATAAAGTTATTCTATACTTTTGAATATTTTTGTTTGGTTACGTTTTTGAAAATTCGAGTTGTTTTTCTGGTATATTTATTTTGGCAGTTCCTCCATTAGGTTCTCGTTTATAATCGTATAAACTTATAATATATATGCATGTTTGTTCTAAGCACAAAGTTTTCTTTTTTTTTTTTTTATTATTTAAACAAACCCAACCAAATAAAAAAATACAGTATTCAGAAACAGAATCTTTCCTCGAAGAAATTATATCGTTTGTTTAACTTTTTAATACTCTAAACTTATGTAAACTTTCATTCTAAATTTATTTATAACTCTCTGTCTCAACACTAAATCAGCATTTACGAAATGAAAAATTTAAGTTTGTGACAGTATAGACGATGATTTATCAACAAAATGCCTGTACTTTAAGCAAACAAACTAATAAATTATTTCGGATAATCTTGTTAAGATTAAAAATAACAGAACTATTACATGAAATTTAATCCGTAATGGAGTCTTTTAAATGTAAAATATAATAGATTTCATTCAAAATCGAACACAAAAATCGATATATTTTTTTTAAAATTTAGAATTAAATACTGTAATTTGACGGTTTGTTTTTGACGGAGTTTCGTCGCGGTTATCTTTATCAACGAGCTTGTTCGAGGTTTAACAATCGATTCGTAAAAATCGATTCGCCAGTGATTATTCGAAATCGAATCTTTCGCGAATATTTTTAACTAATTTAAAATATGAAGAGAGTTTTAACAATTTTAAGCAGTTTTTTTTTAAATTTTATTTATGCAAATATCAAGTTTTCCATTTAAGAATCGATTTCGAATGGCGATTGAAGAATCGATTTAGGTATTCGAACGAAGAAAGTGGATTTAAATTGGCTTATTTAATTTTAATTTCGGATTGCGATTACAACGTTAATTCTCGAAATTAGATGCTTTTATTGGAAGAGCGCGAACGCATTATCCGTTCGCAGATTAATTATACAGTAACTGGCCTTCATTGGTCCGGCTTAGAGTGAAAATAGCAACGCATTGAACATAACAAGCGAGTCTTTAATGCTTCAATTGTCACGCTTTTCATCAAATTAATGCACATTGTTAACTGATTAGGAGAGAGAATTTTTATAGCAATATTATGCCATCTTTCTGGTATATCATAAAATTTCGAAACTCGATTTTTGTTGACATCAAATTGACGCAACTTATTGATTATATAAGTTTTTAGTAATTTTTTAAAGAATAGAAACTATTTTCTGCATTATTTTGCTTAAATTAAAATCTACATATTTTATATAGACTTTACTATATTATTAAATGCACAGTAAAGTTACATATTTGTAGATCCCTACTATAAAAATTATATGTAAAATTTATTATTTAATATTCGAATAATTATAAGAAAATTTTTATTTCATAAAAGTTAATAGTTTTCCTCACCATTAGTTTTAATATTATTGCGATTATTATGGAAAACTTTTAATTTCTTTCGGAAAATTTTAAACTTTCAGTAATATAATTTGATGACGGAATTTAATGATTCTAAAATTAAGAAAAAAGCAAATATCATAAGTTAGAAGTCCATTAACATTCTGAAAGTTTGATTAATAAACTTAACGATAATATTTTTTTCTCGTTTTTTTTTGTGTGTGTGTGTGTGTGTTTTTGAAAGCTATAAATTACTGTACTCAGTTTTAAAATAGCATGATATCTTAGATATGTCGATTGGCGGTTCTCTTTGAATTCGTTTGAAGATCCTTGAACTTGATACTTATTTTTCTTTTATAATTTATAGGCATTTTTTTCACTTTTAGTGACTGAAAAATACAGTTATTTAAAAGTATAAACTATTTTTAAAAATTGTTTGCATAAATAATGCAAAGAATGTGGATTTTCTAATATGGTTTTGAGATAATTGTATTATTATATTTTTTGTTTAGGGGATTTTTATAGGGTCATTATTTTATATATAAATATTTCTTTTATTCCCTTCCTATTCTATACAAGATATTTTCGATGAAAAACGCAATTTTCTTTATAAGGGTGTGCTATTTAATTTTAACAAGAGAATAATTATTTATATTGTATCAAAAAAATTTTTCTTCTAACAGTAAGATCCAATTCGTTAATATATTTTCGATAAAATTCTTTTTAAGAAAAAAATTTTTCTAGAATTGTTGTGTTTTGCAAGTTTAAAAAAAAAATGAAGAGATTTACGTTATGCCTAAGATATTCAAATTTATTTATGGCGAAATTTTTCATATCTAATTTTATTTTATAAACTTTTTTCGTTTAATTTAAAACAGAAAATTATTTACATTTTTTAATATCGAATAAAACAACTAGACATTTTGGTTTCTGAATAACGTATTCCTGGATTGAGGAAAAGTTATCATTCTAATTGTACATAAAAAAATAAAATTTTTAATAAAAAATATTTTTATAATTATATAATATATCATAAATTTATATTTCGTATATTTTTAAAATATTTTTTTTTTTACTTTTGTAAAAGTGTAGTTTGGAAAAATCTTTACTACTGTTGGAAACTTGAACAACATTATTACATTTTCTCAAGATTTTTCAAATTTTCTCAAGAGATAATACAGATTCTTTGACGATAATATAGATATAAATTGTATATATATATGGCTTACTTTATTATAACTCAATAAATATGGCATATTTTAATTTATTTGAAAATATGTTTCTGTATTAAAATATTGAGAACCCTAAAATAAATGCTGTTTGAAATATTTTACTAGAAACAAAATATTGATGCTATTTTTCAGAAAAGATTAATGTTTCTGTTTACTACTAATAATTTATTTACATTAAAAATAAATAAATAATAATGCATATTTTTAGTCTACTGTAGTTTCCTGAAGTAAGTATCGCATAAGATTAAAATATCGTTGTTTGGCAGTCGCCTGTATCTTTTTACTGATAAGTTTTGAACGATTCAGTAGATTTTTTTATAAAATTTGATAATGATATTCTCCGATTAAAGATAACCCCCGAAGTCGGATTTTTTTTAATCTTCTGCTTTCAACCATTTAAAAATGGTGGACATTCAAACTTCTGAAATACTTTATTAATATCTTTCGAACTAATTAATGGATTTTTGTAAGATTTAACAGGAAAGTTATGCCATTGAAGCTTACCTTGATATCGCATAAATTAATCCTGCAGCTTCAACTACTTAGAAATGATGGACGTTCAAATTTGTGAAATTTCTCCGTAATAACTTTTGAACTATTTGATAGACTTTTATGAAATTCTTGTAAAGATGTTATGCTTTGAAAATGACTGATGACATACGTTTTAATCGCTCATTTTTAATTATTCCAAAATATCCAACATATTCGCAAAGTAAGCCATTAGTTCTTCCCAGAACTGCTTGTTTATGAAGAATGATTTCATTAATCTGAAAATGACGGAAAGGAATTAAGAATTTCAAATAATATTTAATAAGAAAAATATGCTACAAAAGAAATTAAATATCGATTACCTGAATTTTGTTATTCGTGCAAATTAAAATAGCGTACATTTTTTGCTTTCCTGTTAATATCTTATTTACAAAAGTAAAAATATTATTAAATTCGATAATTTAATTTTATCAAATCTTATATATATATATATCTACCATATTAAAAAATTAACAGAAAAAATTGAAATTATAATTAAACCATGAACTAACTTTCTATTATTGATCAGATTGTAATGAAAAATATTAAATCTATATTTAGCTGTAATCACCTTTCACTTCTGAGATGCTATACTGCACTGTGATACAACATTTCGCGGCAATTCTCAGGAGGAATGCTATCAGGAATTGAATGAAATACGTTTTATCGAAAAATTAAACACATTCCACATAATATTTTGATATACAGTATATCGAACATTTTAGCGAACTAGTTTTTATTCGCTTTCTAAACCTAACAATAATTACATATCCTTACATTTTCTTTTCATCTTTCGCCACTTTATAAAATTTTAATCATATAATGGTCTATTAATCACATAATGAAAAACAAATTTGATGTATTAGGCATGATGCGATATAAAATTTATAATATACATATGCAATACTTTGTTTATATAATTGTTAACGATATACGATATATAGTTATGACTCTTCGAAGGAAAATAATTTTACTGTTATAAACTTACATCTAAATTGCCAACACATACTGTAACAAATTACATATTGCTATTTCTGTAAATAAAGAGTACTATTCAGTTATTTGAAGCAAACAATATAACATTCGTTTCGGGAATATTTATTTGCAAAAATAAAAGATAAATACAAAAATAATTATTGCATATTAAATATGTACTACTAGATTTAGTAGCATTTATGTATAAATATAAATACTACTGCACTAATATCATTTATATATATTTCATATTTTTCTATATATAAATAAAAATAGAAAAATATGAAATATAATGATGCTGCTTGGAATCTATTTTTCTCTGAACGTCCCCATCTTAATGGTTTGAAAGAACAGAAAAATAGTTTATATATACAATATAAAGGATTTTTATCAATAGTAATGTACTGTAATTATTTCATTCTTTTTTTGGAAGATAACAATAAATGGTATTTGTTAAATGTGTGTTGTATTCGTTTTAAAATGTCAGGTATTTTTCTATGTAGTTTTTAAAATGCTTAAATAATACAAAATATTTACTTTTTATCCAGAAATTAAAATAACTCACTAATTACATAATAATTCACTATTTTATGTTTTTTTCCTCTGTAAAATATTTTTCGTAATTATTTGAAAATTAAATTATGTAATAATAATAAAATGTGCATGAGTAAAACAACCTGATCGAGAACTGTAATAAAAAGATGGGAGATATAACCGATTGTGTTCATAACATAAAGAAACTACAGTTATTAAGAAATAATTCGTCTTATAGTCCCTAGATAAATACCATAATTATATTATGAAACATAGATAATCATACAATTCAATTGTTTCACCAGGTTTAAAAATATCGATGTTTCACGAATATAACATTTATAGTGGTTTCTTACTGTTTGTTGTACTGCTCCATTGGATGTTATCATATAAATATTTATCAGTACTTGAAGACATTAGCTATTTAAAAATATATCGTAGATTTTAAATATTACATACTATATAATTTATATAGGATATTGCTATTCTCAATCAACTTCAATTTTTCATAATACAATGAAAAAATGATAAGTAAAATATAGTTTTATACATAAAAATATCGGAAAAATGAAGAAACTAAGATAATTATTTTTCGTTTATATTATTTTCAAACATTGTACTGAAGTCTTTAATCATAATTTCAAAACATTGCAGAATACTAAAAAAGATTTTCAATAACTGTTACTCAACTCTTTAGATATAGATAATTATTTCCATTTTTTCCATAAGCTAGTTGAATATTTGTTCTTGAATTTATATTAATCTAATGTATATCTTTGTACATAAATAATTTCTAAATCTTCATCTGTTTATTACAGCGATTGGTGTTAAGCTTTCGAGAATTCATAACAAAATATTATTTAATAATCTCACAAACATACTATGGATTTAAGTCACCTACTATTCATGATATAGGTTTAAATCGCTTATATTTAGCAAGAGTTTCTCTTATAAATCAGCAATACAGATGGCACTGAATTAATTAATTAACACTGATGTCAGTCAGCTAACTGTGAGTTTCGTAGAATGTTTCTTATTAGTAATAATTGCGATAGAAAAATATCGCTATTATATAGACGTATCTGAAGAAACATGTAATTTAATTATATACTTTTACTATACTAAAATTAGAAGGAAATGTTAGACTTCACTCAAACGAAAAACTTTTATGTTTTGTTCACAATGTGAACTTTCCATGCGTAAAGTAATTATCTTAATGCAAGTAGTGGTCATTTTCCATAATTTATTTTAAAAACGTTAAAAACAGTACCTATATATATATATTTATTAGCATTAATTAATTTCATTTATTGTGATCGGTCAGCCTTTAATTTTTAAATCTTCCAATCTCATTGGTCCAGATTATCATAAATTATATTAATGCTCATTCTTGTAAGACTAAGCTAAAGTAGTCACATGCAATAGGAACAAACAGCATCACTGATTAATGTTTATGTGTCCTTTATTAACATTAAATCCTTATAGCAGAAAGATTATAGCAGATATCATACGATAGTTACAATAGCCGATCATACAATTCATTATTTAAAAAACTGATGGCTGATTATCTAGGCTATTCAACGATAAAAGACAATCATTAAAAAAATAATTTATATCGTTTTTTGAAAATTATAAGTTCATTCTAAGTACAGAATAAAAGTTATAACTTTTTTTAAATCATACAATATTCGTAAAACATAGAAATTAAATGCTGTTTACTGTAAAAATATTAATTGTTATAAGACTAACTAGTGTGGATTATGGAGTATCAGTAAAATATGCAAACACGAATAAAAAACTGTTTTGATTCCCTAAATTTGAAATGATTAATTCACATTTATATAACTCTAGTAGACATTCGATTTGGGAATTAATATGGTGAATACAAGCCCGTTAATACCAGGAGTCTGTTAAATTGCAAAGTGCATGCTACAACGAGGCAGCAGTGCATATGTATAGTAAATGATGATAACTGGAAAATATATTAACATATTCACTATACGTATATATATATATGTATGATCATTTTAGATTATATTAAATAAGAGTGGGACAATGCAATCCTCGAATTGCATTGTCCCACTCTTATTTAATCGACAGCTGAATGGTCTATTGTGTAATCTCTTAATGAACCATTCCATGAACTCTTCGGGAACTGCCTGCATATGCAATGAACGAGATAGTGATGATGAGGATCGACGATCCGAACTCTGATCCCCTAAAAAATCTGGAAGTGTGCAGGAATTTATCCTGGATCATTCGAAAATATTAAATGATTACTTTATCATGTAGCGTCAATTTAGCAAATGCCTAGTATTTTTTGAATCCGAACAAAATTTTGCGTATGTCAGAGGCTTGACATTAGATAATAAAATGCACGTTTAATCAGAATAGATAATTTGTTTTCTATTTGTATTTTCAGTTTCTCGTTTTACCTTTAGCATGAGATTTTTTGTTGTGGAAGAGGACTATATCTAATGCCTTTAAATGTATTTATTATTTAAATAATAAAAAATTAATTTTTAAATTTTCTAATGATTTTTCTAAATAAATCTGAAATAAAATGCATATATAGGTAAAATTTCGAAAATTTTCATGAATTATCCAATTATATTACATGATTTGAAATGGCATAATTTTGATCATCTACTGTTTCGATTTACTGTTAATTTATAGTGACATAGATTTTCTGATTATTTTATTAGAAAATCTCACTATAAACTTCATGAGATAAGCTAAAGCTAAAAAGCCCTAAAAAATGTTCTTAACAAAAATTTTAATGAATCATATAAAAATTAACATTTATTTACGGAATTTAAGTGAAAATGTTGTTCCATGATTATAGAAAGAACAGAATTAATACTTGATTTAATTACTTTCAGAATCAAAAAGCCAATTAGTGGAAGCTTCTTGAAAATTCCTCTTTTCACAGTTATTTTAAATATTTATTAGATGAACTAAATACAGAAGTAATCTCATCGAAAGGCAAATTAATTACAGTATTTAAATATAACACAATATGCTAGTTGAAGTATACAAAAATGTTGTATTCTACAGTTAATTAAAAGAATAAATAAATATTTTTATTCAGATTTTGAAAGTTTATATTAAGGTAAAGCGATACAGAAAGAAAATTTGAAAATATTTAAAATTATTACAGTGTTATAACCTTAAATATTTTTAACACGCACAAATAAACGATGTTATTTTTGAGAGGGAATGCGTCCAGACAAATCACCATCAAAAATAATAGATTTTTTTTTTTAGAAATTCAAAATGCAAAAAAAAATTCTAAATAAAATTATTTGCTAAAGGCATTAGATACAGGTCTCTTTCATAACAAAAAAGTCACTCTATTGATATGCAGATAGATGTGATATCATGTCTTCAAACGCTTTAGGCGAAAAACGAAAAAACAGAATAATAGTTAAAAAAAACTTGCAGAATAGGAGTTGATCAATTAGAATATGAAAAAGATCTTTTTTTTTTTGTTTAAATTCTATAGAACTGTGTTTCGAAAAGTACAGTATTTTCTAATGCGTGTTTCAAGCCATTACTGAGACTGTATACTGCAACAATTCTTCGAAAGATAGAAACAATTATCGATTATATCGTATAAAAATTCTGTTGGTCGAGTTAACCATATAGGGAATTTTTACCTGACACTCATTTTCTCAAACATATACGTTCGGTTTAACATTTGCAAATTAAAGACCTTAAACAATTTTTTTAAAGCATTTTGAAAAGTTTTAAAGCAGAGAGAAATATTTTTTCAGAATCTAAGAAAAATAATCAGTTAAATTTATAATGTAATGGTTTTATTAAAATGAAAATTATGAATAAATTACATTTCACTCAGAAAATGGATGTAAATTGCATATAAATTATAACAAAATCATCAAATTAAAAAAAAATTACGTGTACACATTTTTTAATTTTAACCAAAAAAGTCTGTAAAATTTTAACATTCCAAATAATAACTTATAAGCATTCAGTATAATGCTTATACTCAAATCAATGTTTGAATCTATTCGGTGAGCTTAAATTATTCATATGAAAAATATTTATTTTGGATATTGAGAAATTTTAGAGTTATCGATCAGTTATGTTATATAGACAATATAATGGATCGATAACTCTAAAATTTTCCAATTAATACCCGAAATAAATTTTTCCATACGAATTATTTAAGTTTTACCGAATAGATTCAATATTGATTTGAGTATAAGCATTATACTGAATTCTTATAAGTTGTTATTTAGAATTAAAATTTTGCAGACTTTTTTTTTGTTAGAGCAAAAAAAAAAAAAAAAAAAAATTAATGATTTTGTTGTAATTTATATACACTTTACTTCCATTCTCTGAATGAAATGTGATAATTTGCTCATAATTTTCATTATAAATTTAACTGATTTCCATTCTTATATTCTAAAATTTTTTTTTCTCCCGCTTCGAAATTTTTCGAATAACTTAAAACATTATTTTTTATTTTAGTACAGTAATTGATTAATATATAGAGGTGTGCTTTATATTTGGCATATTTGTTTTTCTATTAATTAAAAGCAAACTGCAATAACGAGCGTTTGTGCAATAAACGGAAACGACTATCGCAATTTAATGAGCAGTATGTGTCCTATAAATAATGTTTATCAGATACTGACCTTGAGAATTGACACAATGTCTACATATAATCTCAAAATTAATATTAACCACAAGAAAACTGACGATATTTTGCTATATCAAACTTTTCGAGCTTTCATGACCCAATAGATTAATTGTGGGATTATATATAGACATTGTATTAACTCTCAAAGCTAATATCTGATAAACATTATTTATAGGACATATACTGCTCATTAAAGTTCCTGAATTTTATACTGCTCTAATCTAGAAAGTCATCATTAATCATTCGGTTCAGTAGTCTTAGTGCTTACACCATTTTGCACTCAAAGAAAATAGTTCTAATTTACGTAAATGCACTGAATAGTAGTCTTCAATTGTTTAAATTACTTAAATAATATGTTACAGTATCTGGTATTCACTTGAGTGACTTTTCCTTTTAAGTAATTTTTTTTTTTACAACAAATTTGGCATTATGTATCCATTTATATACAATACTGTATATCATCGGAGAACATTTACATTTTAACGGATAATTTCTTAATATCTTAAGTTTAATATTGATTTTGAGATGCTAGGTGATCTTACAAGACGATAATCCAGTGATGCACAGACCGCGGCCCGCCTCACCAGGTGTTATTTTAACAAGTCACACAATCAACGAAATATTATTTGTAGTTTTGAACAATGAATTTTTAAATAAGTTAATATTTTTCTGATATAAAATTATTTTTACACTAGTTCGATTTTTTAAACAATAAAAATAATAATAATCATATTTGTAATAATAAATATTTTTAATTTTTACTGTATTTACTTGTGTGAAATAGGTAATTTAAAAAAATTGTACATGCGCGCCAGGTAACACTGCCATTTAACTAATGAAAATTTAGAATCAATTTTGCATTTGGCTACTACAAAATGTCGAAGCTAATATTAAAAAAAAATTGTTAAATCAGTGCAATACCACGCATCCAATTAAAAAGTCTTTGTCTACTTTTGATTACGTTTCTTTCTAACATTTAATTAATAAATGTGATATGATATATAACTTTCATGAATTTTTGGTGGCCCTCCTGTAAGTCACAGTGAATCTATGCGGCCCTTGATTCTTAACAAATCTGTGCATCCCGGTAATAACCATTCGAAACATTAAAATACCGATGTAGTTATAACTATTTGTTGGACATAAATGATATAGGTATGCGAAAAATTTTAATTATATTTTATAACAATATCTTATGTAATTATTTTTTCATTTATGTATCAGACCATGTCCAAAATATTTCAACAGCAAAACACTGCAAAGCATTTAAATTTTAAATGATCAGTTTTATTGTTTGATCCAAAGTAAACAACTGCTATTCATTTTGAAGTTTCTACCTGATCCCGTTACAAGATGGTGATCGTTCGAAATTTTTAAAATCCTATATATTTGAAACACTTTGCTCTGCATAAAAGATGTTGTAAGCATTTAAAATTATTATAATGGTAACCATCATCATCACCGTGACGTAAAAGCGTTTATGTACATTTTCTCTCGAATTATATTTATGTATTGTATGTTTAAATGCGATCTGACTTGTAAGTCAGATTTACGATAAAACGTTCTTTCTATATATCATATTTTAAATGTATCTCAACTTTGTCTTTAATATTAATTTCTAAAGATTATTAATAAAAAAAATAGATATATACTTAGCATATTTTTGTTTTGCGTTATATGAAAAATAAGTATGTCAGATATAATTAGTAACTCGCCCATAAATGACTTTCTACATAACACAGATCTAATATTAGCTTTCATTTTCTGTCCGCAACAACTTCTTTCAGATCTGTAGAATCTATTGCTACATTATTCACACAACTTTTATAAATAATTAATTCTCGGATATTAAATATTAATAATTCTGCGATAATGTCTTTCTGTACTCTTTCTGCTTTTGTGTCAATACAATACTCCTTGCTATCTATAATCTCAATCGTCATCAAACCTCAAAAGTTTTCTGAATAATTCAATAAACTAAATTTTTATATTTAAATTATTTTAAAAATTTCGAACATTATCTTTAGAAATTTATTGAAATAACTGCGCTTTCGACATTGGAATATAATAAATAAATAAATGATAAAAAGAGTTTTGAAAGATGATATATATTTTTAATATATATTTTTGAAAATATATAAAAAAACATTTTAAAAGAAAATAGCCATCTGGGTTTGACACTAAATAAATAATTCTGCCATCTTTATTTGACATTTTTGAACTCGTCTTTAAAATGATTCTAAATCGTTTCTCTTCCATGTTAATACGATATAATTTACTCAATAATTTTCTTAGAGTATTTATTATTAAAATAAATTGACTTTAATCATTTTTATAAAAATTATTCATTACTTGATTGCTTCTGGGATTCACTTTTCACTTAGTGCCACACCCAGTTTTTCATTAAAAACTTCAACTTTTCGATTTTCATAATTATATAAATATTCTATGCAGTAGATTTTAATACGAATATAATAACTTATACAACGCACGCAAATGAAATTTTATTCTACTTTTATGTTAACATTTTCAATAGTTACAAATGGAATTTTAATTGTTTGACTTTGTAAGGTCATTTTGGCATCATTAATTTTTATTATGATGTATAGTTTATGTGAAGAACAACGCTTACAACATTTTTTAAATAAAAATTTTTCATTTTTATTATTTTTATTTTTTTGATCTCGGAAGGATTTTTCTTAAAAGGATAATATGAAGATAAATGGAAAGTACGAAAACGATCGAAAATTTTGAACTCAAAATCGAATATTTTTTTTTCCGTTGAAGTTGTAACATCCAACAAACAACATAAACGACTGTTATACTCCGTTCAATTTGATCTGAAAAGGTTAAATGGATATATTTTATAGGCGCACAAAATTTAAACTCGATGGAATATTTTGGTGA
>WUQG02000012.1:59445-73656 GCA_011317285.2 Androctonus mauritanicus | reverse complement strand
GTTTTTATTTTAATTTTACATCAGGAAGTAAAAAATGAATTATACTAAAATTTCTATGCTAGTCTAGGGATTTCAGAGGAAATGATTTTAGATTACAGGTACATAGAAAATATCCTACAAGAATTTTTTAGATGTTTCTTGATATTAAATAATATTCATCTATTACATGATTGACTTCCTTTCTTAGTTCTTTCTTTGAGGATGGAGAAAGTTTGCAGAGATTGATGAAGTACTGGATCTTGGAGGTACAGATGAAATAGTTAAGAAAAGCTGTAACTAAGTGTTGTGATTTGGAACCAATTCCACTAATATTGCATAATACTGCTGTCAGTAAATGTCATTTGTTACTGATCATTGTTACATTAACACAGTTCATTCCATTATGACTTCTGTTAGAGATTGTTTGTTTACTGGCAGCAAATAACTAACACTGCAATTATTATTCATATTCTTGGTTAAATTTAAACACTTGATAAGAAATGATACTGTAACATTATGTGAACAGTATAAAATGGTTACTGTTCGAAATAAATGATAGTCTGATAATTCAGAACTGCTTTAATAAATGATCCAAGATACATGGTTTGTTATTAAAGAGGAACTTATTATATTCATTATAGAAAGTCTCCTGAGCATTTACTAAAATTACAGATCTTTGATTCATTGTATAACAGTTCATTTCAAAAATAACCATCTATCTTCGGAAAATGCAAAGTCCCTCTGAAAAATTAATGCACATAAAATAATCAATTGATCTATACAATTTTTAAAAGATCCCAATATGAAAATACTAATTATAAATACTATATTAACAACTTATTTTGAAACAATTAAAACATTTTGATAATTATAATTATAATTTGAAAACAATTAAAATTCACTATTAATTCAGATAGCTAAATTTTTTATTTTTGTAACTTTTCTTATTAGCATAACTCAAGATATGTCAAACTAAAGTATGTTTTGCAATGTTTAAATACTCTGACATTGGTCTTAACAATGGTCTCAACTGCTGTTATGTTTTGACATCACTATTAGGCTTAATAACAATTGGTGGAATAGAATTTTTACTAATGCAACTCTAACATCATTGTTTATAGTAGCATTTGAATGGTGGAACTGGATTTGTTCTGCTATCAGTTTAACAAAAATTTTCTATCAATTCCAGTTGTTCTTGAATTCAACAAATTGAAATTGTCATCCTGAATGATCTGTTACAAAAAAAAATTACTATAAAAATGAGTACATAATGTATCAAGTTGAAACTAAAAGAAGATTACAGGATTCAAAAAGTATCCAAAAGTCCCTGTATAATAATTAATTCTGTATAGAACTATTTTTAAGCCGTAAGCAGTTTTATGTTGAAATTTTTCAGAAAATTATTGGCTAGATATTGATAACTAATAAATTTCGTTTAGATTGGTATAGTTTGTTTTTTCTTCAGTATTCAGTTCAAGCATATTAAACGCTATAACATTTTTAAAATAATAAAATGATATCATGCAAAATAAAATTGATAATTTTTTGAAATTTATTTTTCAGATTAATGGGTGGTTATGAAGCATTAGAAGGTGGAAATCTTTCAGATGCATTAGTTGATTTTACAGGAGGTATTACTGAACAAATTGATTTGAAAAAAGGAATGTATAGTTCTGATTCTGATAAACAAAGAAAACTCTTCAAAATAATGATGTCAGAAATAGAAAAACATTCACTAATGTGTTGTGCTATTAATGTAAGGTTACAGTTTCTAAATATATTTTCTGAACAGTTAAGGTTTTTAATATTCTGGAATTTATTTTATAGGTTCAGAATAAAGAAGAAATGGAAACTCGTACATCAATGGGATTGGTAAAAGGACATGCCTATGGAATTACTGCAGTTAAAGCTGTTTATATTGGAGATACAGGTTTAATATCTTTTTTTAAAGGAAGAGAGAAAATTTTTATGGTACGATTAAGAAATCCATGGGGAGGTCACGAGTGGAATGGCCCATTTAGTGATGGGTATGATTTTTAATCTTATTTTATTGTTGATTTCATAATTATTTTAATAAAGCTTAATATTAGCAAAGCATTAAATTAATGAGTAAATGTAAAAATTAATATTAACTTAATGATAAAAACAATAAACACAAGCATAGATTTTGCTGTATTTTAAAAATATATTAATAATATAAGAGAGTATTTTCTAATATAATTTTTTTAAAAACCAGCTGCTTTTTTATTACATTAACATGGGCTTTCATATTGATAACTAATATCCTAATAATCTATCTAGTAATCAAATCAAATTTCAATAATTTAAAATTTTTTCTATTAATATACTAAAATTATTTTCCCTTAAATTCTTCTATTCTTCTGCCATTAATGTTTTTAATATATTTTCTGTATATTTTAATTAGTTGAAAGTGAAGTTAAGCTTTATATTTTATTAAAAAACTATATATTTTTTTAAAACTTTTATCAAATTGATATTGTTTTGTCTTTTTGTTTCTCTGTACTCATTAGTTTTCCATATTTTTAACCTCCAATTAAAATTATCTGAAAATACTCTTTTCAAACTTCATTTCTTGTGTTAATGAAGATACTCATTGAAATCCAGTACAGGTAGTTCTTGCTTTACAAATTCTTTTTCAAATATTAACAAAATGAAAAATATGAACATTCATTGCAGTAAATAAATGCTAAATATTTATAATGAAGCATTTTAAACCACACACACACAGTTATACATTTTAGTTCTATTAGGTTCATAGCATATAAAATTTCTGTTGTGAAACAGAAAAAATCAAGATGGCAGATTGGAAAATGGAAACTTCTGGTTGCCATGATTTAATTGAATATTTATGTAAATAACTTTGATTTCTAAATTGTCTGACAGTAGTCCATCTATATAAAAGCTCATCTATTCATTGATTGATGATGATTTAAAAATTCCTTAACATTTGTATGATATAATTTATTATTTGCTTTATGTTAGACTTTTTATTTCTTTAGATAAATCATTGTTTAATTATAAGCTATTGTTTTGCTGATATTTATGTAATATGATCAAATTTAATTTTTGAAAATCTAATTCTGGTTTTAACAATTGCACTGGGAATTAAATTCCTGCTTTAAAAGTTCTTGTTTTACAGTCTCACTCGAGGAAGGAAGGAATTCATAGTCAGGAACTACCTGTACATAAGAGTTTTATGTTCTTATTGTTAGGTTCATTTTTTTATTGCTGCTATTACCTTTTTTAGATTTCAAGGATTAATATAAACAAAGGAGTAATTTATAGATTTTAAATTTTATTCTATATTGCTATTTTTATGAACTTTCTCCAATTTTTGCAATTTATATTTTCTGTTTGAATTTCAGTTTAGCTAATTTTTCTGTTTTTACTCTTTATTACTACTAAAGTTTATTTTTATTATTAGTAATGAATTTTTTAATTTTAATTAGTAGTTTTATTAGTGATTTAATGACTGTTTGTTTATTTTCATAAGATTAGTTCAAATTAGATGTTTTTTTAAATTTTTTAAAATCTTTTTAGTTCTGATTGTTTTTTTCTGGAGTAAATTTGAGTTTAACAATACAGGTTTTGATTATATACAAGAATAACTAGAAAACTATTCTAAAACATGTTTGAGTATTTTATATTTCTTACAAAGTAATAATTATATTTTTATTTTCTGTTAATTTCATAGACTATTTTAATTATCAGTTTATCTAATAAAATAATTAATGTATATATCAAGAATACCAGTTTATAAATATAACAAATATTACAAGTGAAAATATATTAAATTATTTGAAATATAATGAACAAGACTTTTTGGGTTTATAGGAAAAAATTGTTTTAGTCTTAACTACTGGGGGACCATGTTGATAAACTAGACCAGGGGTCGGCAAACTGTGGCGCTCTGGGTATGTACATGTGGCTCTGAAGTAAAATTGAAAATTTGAATAAAACTATCATAGTTTCATTTATAAAATTTTTAATGAATTTTATTGACATAATGGTGATTTCAATTGATTTATAGGTCGTGCAAAACTTCATGGCACTAAGATGCGCGAAGCGTGACATCAGCAAAGTGAAAGCGAGCTTGGAGAGGGTATACAGAGGCAGTGGCATAGCTAGCATGGGTGGCACCCGGTGCAGATATCAATGGTGTCACCCCAAGAATGAAAACTGTTAAAATTAATAAAAATCCGATAAACATACAGTATGATTTTATTTAATTAATACAAATGAGTCATTAATAATCAAGTTACAATATTATGAAAATAATGTTTTATTCTTTCACATTGACGTATTTTATTTTTTCACGGTCAGGTGTCACCCCAAACAGGTCGCACCTGGTGCAGGCCGCCCCCGTCGCTTCCTGTAGCTACGCCACTGTACAGAGGGAATGGAGGGGGTGGTTAAACACATGGCTCAAATTTTGTGTTTTTTTTTTTTCATTTAATGAAGATATAGTTAATATTATAATTGTATCATTATTAAATGAAGAAAATTATTTTTTAAAATATATGGATCTCGAATAATTTTTAAATTGTTGTGAAAGACAGGTTTGGCTCTTTTGTCTCAACAGTTTGCCGACCCTTGAACTAGACTATTCCTTAGTGATATTAAAAATTCATCCACAAAGCCTTATTTGATCATATTTGTAATTTAGAATATTTTTATTATTTCACAAAAAATTGAAATTAGATAAAATAAACTCTAATATACGAGGAAAAAATTTTTATTATTAAAAATATTAAATTTTATTACTAAATGTTTTTAACCTGAGAGGCTGAAAACATTTTTTTAGTTATAAAAATTTTTTGACAAATTAGACTTGATTTTAACTAATTTTATAATTCAGGATTGTTGTATGTATATAAAAAATGGAAAACTGTGTAAAATAAAATTTATGGAAGTTAGATGTAAGTAAATTGGAGAATACTTGCTTATAAAAAATTACTGGACAATTATCTATCAAACGATCAATAAATTGATTCATGAACTGCAATGCTAAGATCTTTCTTCAATGTAAGCATGGAAATCCTCAATATTTGTGATTTTAAGTTTGCAGTCCCTGATAATTATGATAAAAAATTTGAATATTTGTTAATTTTTCTCATAAGACTTCTGCACTTTTGGCAAAAATATATGCTGACTGGGTTTTCATTCAATCTTTGTTTTGATTTTATTTATTAACCTTAAACTTTCTAATTTAGTTAAATATAAATCAATTATAAACACACAAAATGATATGCACTAAGTTTCAAGTGAAAGAAAATTTATTAGCATTTTTGAAGTATTTTCAATTTAAAAGAAGTTATCTTCAACACACAAAAAAAACAGAATACAGAACATTTTGGAACAAAGTGTAGAATAGTTTACAAATTTAAATATTTAAAGAAGTAACTACAATTAAGTTTATGTATATATTAAATAGAGACATTAATATTAAATAAGCTATAAGGTTGTCAACTGCAACAAATAAAATTGGTGGTAATTGTGGGTTTGTTATGAGCCAAGATTATATAAGTTAAGGTGGTATGCTAATGGAAGGATTGTCATTTATGACATAGGACTTCTTATATTGTTCAATAATAATAATGGCCTCAGCCATTTTAATGTTCTCTGCTTTATTTACTCTTCTGATGACTTGTGCTTGACTCCATTCTACGCTGACATTGTACTGATAAAAATGCTTGACAAGCACTGTGTTAAAGACTGTCTTTTCTATGCTATTTTTGTGTTCCTTTAGTTGAGTGTCTAAAAATCTTACCATACTTCCAACATATACTTCTCGCCTATGTAAATCTTTATTATAGATAGGAATGATGTATACACCAGCTTGTTGGAGTGATAGTATTGCTGGTTTAATATTTTTAAAGTGTGAAAAGTAGTGTGCAGCCAACTGTGTGTGTGATTAAAATTATTATCCCTTCTTAGTATCCTGTTTAGGGGTTCAATCACTTTGATATTTAATTGGATATAAGTGAGTTTCAACTTGTTGTTGTGAAGTCGCAAAGATGATAGAAATGATTTGTATGTATCTGTCAATAGGTCTATCAATATTTCTTATGAATTTTTGATCATAGACCAAGCAATAATGTATGGATACTATGTTGTATTCTATTTGCTAGCTTATATCATCAGATTGTGTGCAAGTGTGAATAAGTAAGTGAACTTTGTAACAGGTGTAATAGTGTGTAAATCTTTTTTTTTTTTCTTCCACTTGAAACTTAATGACTATCATTTTGTGTGTTTATCCTATAAGTGGAAGATTACATACAATATTTAAATCAATTATTATGTTTTAAATGCTAAAAATTTTTATTTTATGATAGAAATAAAAATTGTCAACCTCGTAATTTTGGCTTACAATTAAATAATGTGACATATTCAACAATATATCTGACTTCCTAATTTTGAAAATTTTATCAAGAATACATAAGTATGAAATGAAAAATATTTAATTTTTAATGATCAAAAAAAATCGTTCGTTCATTTTTTTTGCAATATTAAAATATTTCTCTATATAGATTATTATAAATATATTAGAAAAGAACTAAGCTTTATAAATATAATAATAAAATTCTGTATTATAAACAAAATGAATTACTAAGTTTCTATATAAGTTTATAATAATTCTATAAAGGTTTAATGATAAAATCTCTCTTTAACATCTGTTGCTTTCCTGGTTCAAAAATGTAAGTACTTCATGATCTTCAGATTTCTTTTGAATATTCTTCTTTTCTGTCTTCAACTATTGCAGCTGGTGTTATAGTCCATCAAAATTGACCAAACTTCTTTCTAGTTCACCAGAATGGTCAAAAATATCTGAAAACGAAAGACAAAGAATAGGATTAACTTTTGAAGAGGATGGAGAATTTTGGTAAGTATATTTAATGCTAAGATATTTTGAATTAAAGTACTTTGCTATTTATTAATAATTAAATTTCTAGGTAAATAAAATTTCATTCAATAAAATCCTCCTTTTGTAAGTTAAAAGAAAAATCAAAGGATAATTAAATTTTACAAAAAATCATAATCACTGAATTTCATGTCTAAAATAAAAAAATATATATATATAGATTTTAAATGCTGTGTGTCATGCATCATTGCTTTTATCATTGTTGTTCAACTTTTTATTATTGTCTGAGAAATAATAATAATAATTTTGAAAACTATAAATATTGCATTAAAAAAATGTGATCTAACCATATTTTTGTAAAATATATTTAAAGAAAATTCGTATGTTTTTATAGAAATAAATTTAAATTATTATTATTTATAATTAAATTATATAAACTAGTTAATATTAAAATTTCCTTTTATATAAAATTATTTTTTTATAGAAAATTGCTTTTTCAATGCAGAAGAAACTTCAGGATTTCAAAAAACATTTCTAAAAAGCATACAGTTTATGCATTTCTAATGCATTTTCAAATATGTTATCTAATAAAAAGTATAGTATATGAATACTTCTATAAAATTTGAGTTCATTAATATTTTGACAATTTTTAATCAGTTGTAATTATAATATTACATATAAAATCTAATCTACATTTGTGAATATAATACAAAACAATCAAATATTTAAAGCAAGATAGAATTCTGCCATGAGAAGAGAGAAGGTATTTTCTGATCATTTAAAATGGAATTCAGTTATCTGATTCATTGAATAGCAGGAACTTTTATAGCATAGTATAGCCACACATTTTGACTTATTGTATAGAATTTAGATAGCAATGAAGATATTCTATTAATTATTTTTAATAAATGAATTAAATATTTTTAATTAGCTTTAGTATAATTGAATAACCCTTTCTTCAATTGTAATAAAATGAATAATTTTATTCAAATAACAGATGTTTTGGTTCTCAGTCAATGCTATTTTTCTTCTTAATGTGTAAAAAAATTTTTAATATTTTTTAACTTTAAATTAGTTTAGTGTTGTGTTTAATTACTTTCATATCTTGAACATTTATTATTTTAAATAAAAATCTAATATTTTTTTTAACTATAAATTTTTATAAAAATTTCTTTTAATATAAAATTTTTACTGTCAGATCAAAAATTTTCAATAAGTAAATATTTTAATATCTAAAATAATAATAAAATTTTGTTACACAAAAAGTTTCCAACTTTGAATAAATTAGTTGTGATTCCACTGTCTTGTAATTAATAAACAAAAGTAACAGCCTTTAAGGCTGTTACTTTTGTTTATCCAACCTTGAGCTAATTCATTCATTCAAATCGTAGACATCACAATATTAAGAAATTATTCTACTTCATTTTCAGCATTTCAGTCTTAATTTATTGCATTATTTGGTAATACAATTAATGATATATGCATACTGTTTTAACAATTTCTATAAATATCTGTAAAGCTTTTAGTAAAAGTAAACCTCCGAAAAAAATTGGGAATCTTAATATTTCATAGATACTGTATATTAAATCATTTTATTATAAAACATTTTTATACTTATGTAACAAAAATAAATTCTTCTAAATAAAAATTTAAAAAGTGTTTTTTATAGTAAATAATATAGACTTCTACAGATTTTTCTTATTAGATTATTTCCTGAAAAAGTGCAATGGACACCTATCATTTGCATGGAAAGTAGAATCCATGCAAATGATTCAAAATGCTACTTAAAAACATAAAACAATAAGTTTTATGTTTTTAAGTAGCATTTTTAAGAATATTATTACTATTAAATAATTATTAAACAGTTATAATATCAATATCCAGTGTTCCCCGAATATAGCACTGTCATTTATACCACAGATTTAGATATAAAATGCAGGTTATTCCCTGTCACTTTTGAAAGTTTGAGAAAAATATTATTATACATAATTGACATCATTTCCTTGCTAACTTCTCATTGCCAGACTAACAATATTTCCAGAACTATTATTGTTATATTTATTTTAATAGTGAAATGTAGCTAGCTGGATGTGTGGTTTCATTCATATTGATGATTATCCTTTTGTAAGTGGAATCATATACCCCTGTAAATATGATATCATTAGAAAGTTCTAATCCCTGGATTTCTGTGAAAAGCCAAGTTTTTTATTATTTGTTAATAATTTAAAAATTAAGGAATAAAGATTAAAATTGTTATTCCTCCTCCTAAAAAGATCAAAAACACAAAATTCGTAGATGGCATTGCAATCTAATAATGGCTATCCTTTAATGATTCCTTATACAAGTTCAGAGTAGTTTTTCAAGTGATAATCCAATGTTATAAGATTAAATCACAAGATTTCTGCTCATATGATCAGGTAATATCTAGTTATGTTCTAACGGAAGAATACAATCAAAAATAATAAAAATATTTGAAAATAAACATAAACTTAATAACAAAATGAATGAATGTAAATAAAACTACTTGGCATTAAGTAAGTTGTAAATCCGCAATAAATTTTTCCAACACAATTGAAAAATCAAATTCAAAATAATATAATTTTAAATTTGTTTTTCAAATTTTATAAGTATTAATTTTCTAAATATATGACAAAATTTAAATATTGGAAACTTCCTAATTCATATTGATATTTTACTGCATCTTTAATGCAAACAAAAACTTGTAATACTGAAGAACATTAAACAAAATATTCATTGTTCTTGATATGCATTTTTTTACTTATTGAAAGAATTTTTGATGGTGAATACAGTTAACAAATGTAATTAGCAATATAAAACTTTAAAATTATTTAAAAAATTTATCTTTATTAAAAGAAGTTAAAAATTTGATTTTCATGTTTTTTGCATTAATATAAGCTACTGTAAGTTTTCTGTCATAAAGCAAGAGTGATGCATTATATTTGTTTTCTAATATAAGCTCTCAACAGCAGTATGTTCACTAAACATTAACTTTATTCTGTGCTAATGTTTTCAATGCAAACTGCACCATCATCAGGCAATTACACAAAAATATCGCTGGCAATTACACAAATATTTCAGGCAATTACACGAAAAATTGCCTGATGATGGTGCAGTTTGCACTGAAAACATTAGCACAGAATAAAGTCAATGTTTAGTGAACATACTGCTGTTGAGTGCTTATATTAGAAAATAGTTAAATTTCTCTTAATTTTTAACAGTGGAAAATTTTTTAATAAAACTGTAAGATATTAAATTTTCAATAGTTCATCATATGAAATAAATTTATTAATGTTAAATGCAATGAAACGTAATTAAAAATTTTTCATCTATGAAAAATTTCTTTGTACAAAGTCATTTGATTATTGATTTTAGATTATAATAAAATCTTAAATATTATTTTAATACTATAGGATGCCTTTTGAAGATTTCTGTACTCATTTTACTGATATGTCAATGTGTCTGTTAGTAAATACTTCATGGTTCAGTTTTAGTAAAAGTTGGCATGAAATGTCATTATATGGAAAATGGACTACTGGTGTAAAAGGATCTAAATATGATAATGCTGGTGGTTGTATTAGCAATGAAGATACTTTTCTTCGAAATCCCCAGGTAAATTTTTAGGAACTGATTAATAGCATTTTTTAAAATTTTTATTTGATCAAAACTTTTTGAACTTGCTATTATGGCATGAAAAAGTAATGAATTTCTATTTACATACAAATGTTCATACTTTTAAAATCAATTATTAAAACATGACAAGGTTTTTTACCAATAAAATGATAATTTGCACTGTTTTGTCTATGAAAAATTTTTAACAATTTATTTTAATTTTTACTGAAATACAATAGTCAAGAAAATATAAATATATATAATATGTTCATAGATGTCTTTAATATTTTTCTGACATATTTGAATGAATAAAGATATTTAGAAATAAAATTAGTGGTACCTCGACTTGAGTGTTTTGAGATACGAGCTCTTTCTTCAAGTTGCGAGCTAAAATTTGGGTTACGAGCAGTGGCTAGTGGCAAAGTAAGTGCCGCCTGGAGCATAACATTAGTCCCGGGTGGCACTTACTTTGCTCCTGTGCCAGACCTTTGTTAACCCCTTAATATTGCCACTTAAAATAAAAATTAATGCAGAAAAAAATCAACAGCAAAATACAGTATACATATTAATACTGTACACCTCTCCAACAGATTAGAATTTTTTAGCACTCATATTTCTAGAAAATAAAATATGGATAAAAATCGATTAGGCCTAGCAGCACTAAATCTTTTATACAAATTCTAGGGGTTAACAGTGCATGAGAGACCTTCGTTAAGTACTATAATAAAATTTACAGAATTGTGATAAAATTTCACAATACTGTATTAAAGAGAGAAATACCAACTCTGTTGTTATATTTCTCCCTAATATCTTCAAGTTGTCTGATCTCAACAGTAAATGCTGTATATTATACATAATAAAACCAGTTTCTTAGCACTGTATATGCTTAGGTAACTCATATTCCAAATATAATCATCCTAGTTTTCATCAATTCTTAGTGATCCAGAATAATCTTGAAATTATAGTAAAAGAACTTGTAGCAATATTTAACATATTAAATTTTAGATCACCATAACAGTTATCATTGGGATTATTGTAAATACATGCATTGAAACTTTGATCTATTATTCTTGGATGCTTTCTCAAAAACATTGTTCAATTTCTAAGGATCCCTGAGCAAATCCTGTTTGATATAGGCTTAAATTCTATAATTTAATCATTCCTCAATTTATTCTTCCCACATCTATTGTGATCAGAAATTTTAATTCTGAAAAACATTAATCTTTGATTGATCATCAAGAAAGAGAACACTACCTGCACATTAGTAAAAATTTACTTTGGTCACTGCTTAACTATAAGTAGTAGTATTGCTGTTGTATCATCAGTCACCATCAGAATGCCAGCAGTGAATCGACAAATTCTCTATATTCTTGTCTGGTCCAGTTTGCAATGCAATGTGCCTAACAACAAGAGATAAAGTAAACTTTTACTGGATTTTGTATAGTTAAGACATGTTTTAAGATCATACAGTTATCTGTCAGGAGTAATAGAGAGTATGATCCAGTTTCAAAAGGCCTTTTTCAGCTTGTCAACACTATGCCACCTTATGACCACTCTCATGCAAATATCAACTTTGAATTAGTTTATTTCAAAATTTTGAAATACTATCTCCTATACATATCTTACATCTATGGATGGTAGTCCTGCATTTTGCCAGATCTGGTGAATTTTAATGCTTTTCAGTGACAAAGTATAAAACTTAAAATTGCTGAAATAGAATTGGCAACAGTTTAAACACCATTTTAGTATTAAATAAAATTATATTATTGATTATAAGAATTTTGCTACTTTCACTTTAGTATTTAGTGATTTTTTTTCCATAAACAAGATTTGTCAGCACTGCTTATAAGTGTGAATCATTTCAGATTCCTATCTTGCCTAATTGAGTATGTATTATATTATTCAACATGTGTTTGATCCATTATATTGTTTTTATTACTGTTAGTGTTAACTTTTAATTTCTCATTTTATATAGGATCCCCTCTATTGTTTTTCTATATCTATTTTTTTCAAGTATTTTAAACGAAATTAATGAATTGAGTTTTCATTGTGTATGAATTTTCATCTTTAACCAAAAAAGCTTGAATGTATTGTGTTGGAACATGCACTTTATTTGATTACGATATTAATTATCCTTTAATAGATTTTGGAAAAAAATTTAAACTGTTTTAGCTATATTCTTTTATAGCTGAGAGGCATCTGTTCACTACAGATGTTTCTATCAAATACTACTAAATTTGAATTTACTTTAGGTATATTTAACTTTTGCCTTTTAAAATATATTTAAATTTTCTTTTGTAAAAGAATACAATATATAGCCAGAAGATCATCAGCTTTTGTCGTGATCAACTGAAATAATTCTATTTTAATTGTTTAAGTAATAGAATAATTTTTAACAACAGCACTTACTGCAGTTGAGGATAATCCTAAATTTCAATTCAACAACTAAAAGCTAACATTTTCGGTACTTAATAGCATCTTCAGGCTAGATATTCAAACATATTTCGAACCTCCAACAGCTTATGTACAGAATCATAACAGAACATTCTTTTAGGCAACCAATTTGTACTTTAGAATTAACAAATAAAATAAAAAGATAACTTAGAATTACAGGAGAGTATATAAGGTTAATTTCTTGTTACAATACAATAACACCATATAACACAAAACCATACTATCATACTACATAAGATCCATGTGAGTGCAATACTTTTTGCTGTATAAACTTAAAGGTCCAACAACATATTTTATATAAGAAAAGTCTATAAACTAGCTGAAGCTCTCTCAGCTACTACTTGCAGTGTTCCCTCCTTGTCATTCCTAACACACATTTCCATGCTATAGATAGTTCAATAGCCATCCTATCATTTAATAGCTTCTCATCTTTCCATCTCTTCAGTGTTTGTAATGTCTGTTGTGCGTGCCTGAGTTTTCTTTCTAACCAATTTTATTATTTTGGCTTTAGTGATACTATTAAAATAACTGCTTTTTTTTCCTTAATGATACTATTATTTGAAAATATGAATAAAAATTATTCATATTGATTTATGCAGTTAAAAAATAATTTTGATATTAAATTCAAATACTTTTTCGAATTGAAAATTAGATTGTTGTTTCATTATTTTATTAAATCATTTTAATATAATAATGAATTAAATTTTATCTTTAGTATCGTTTTGATATAACTGGTGATGTAGATTCAGTTATGATATATCTTCTACAAAAAGATAAAAGAAATATGAAAAAAGATAATATCAAAAATTGTACAATAGGATTTTCTATTTTAAAGGTAATATTTTTAAATAAATTTATATTTGATATACAGAATGCGGCATGGGAACTTATTTTAAAAAATCGTAAAACAAAAAGTATTAGAGATATCAATTTATTTATTTTTTCTTTACATAAAGGTACATTTAAAGTTTTATTTCATTAGGTTTTAAAAATGATATCTTGAAGGTGATCTCCGTTCTGGTCAATACATTGGGAGAGTCGAAATTGGAAGTTCCAGTCCACTTTGTCCAGCATGTTTATGTCTATGTTGGCAATAGCAGCACAAATATTGTTCTGCAGCTCACCCAGGGTCTTTGGACGATTGGTATACACCAATGATTTAAGATAGCTCCATAAGAAAAAGTCACAGGGGGCTAAATCTGACGAGCGTGGTGGCCACTGAAGATCGCCCTTCAAAGAGATAAGACGTTCGGGGAAGTGCTTGC
>WUQG02000012.1:40909-54880 GCA_011317285.2 Androctonus mauritanicus | reverse complement strand
GTTTAACATCAAAAACGTTAGACTAAGAATAAAGTTAATGCTCAGTTTGATGCACCTGCTGTTAAGTGCTTTCTCGTAGTAATATATTGAATAGTAACATATATTGATATAAAAATCAATATTGCATAAAAATTGAAATAAAAAGGTTTAAATTTATTCGAATGTTTGTTAGGCTTAATATAAATCTGTTTGGCAATCAGGGATCAGTCAAATAGGTCACACAGTGAAGGAATTAAATATATATTGAAACATTTCAGACTCAAATGAATCATCTTCAGCATATAATCCAAGTTAAATACATTATATTTCTACAATTTTTTTTTTTTACATTTATATTGTTCAGAAACTTTTTTGAATTTATTTCATTTATTTAATTTACAAGCAATATCTTCATATAACAGTATTTCTACAATACTATTTTGCTCAAACATGATTACAAAATTGCAACAATTTTCATATAACATGGAATTTATAGAATGTGATTTGTTCTAACATGATTTAAGAATCTGCAGTAAATCTTAATCTATATAACACTAATACTATACAATACAGGTAGCCCTCGGTTTACGCCGATTCACAATAACGCCTCTGCGCAACTCGCCATTTCGCTGTGTAATTCCCGATTCTCCCTATGCTAGACTGATTTTCATTTCATTGTTAACGAATTTACTGAGGCGCGATGTTGCGAATTTGTTAAAACAAAAATTTTTATTGAATATATTTATTTTTTCTGTTTAATATTGTTGGGTACGTGTACATTTACATTAAACTAATATTTCCGAAAAATATAAGAAACCCAAAACTTTGAATTTCATTTGTTTTTCTTAGGATTTTTTAATAAACACAATTCACTTTATTTTATCATAAAATACATTTAAAAAATTAAATCTATAATACAATGTATTTTGTATTATATTGTATTAATAAGCAAAATTATTTATTTTTCACATATGTAGAACCTAACCCTATACTTAACTGTAAATATGGGTTCATTTTATGCTGATTCGATTCGCGCTGGCTGTTGTAAGAACGGAACTGCGGCATAAACCGAGGGCTACCTGTATTTTATATAAAACATAACTATAGTGCTATACAAGTGCAACCTTTATTTATATTCGAATTATTTGTTCTAATTGTGTGTTCTGAAGGTAGTTTTCTTTTCTAAAAACTAAAAAAAAAGCACTTTTAATAAAATTTATTATTTTAGTTCTTTCAAACTTATTTATATGTATACTATCTAGCTTCCTATGAAATTTAATGAATATACAATCATTACAGACTTGATTAGAAATAATTAGAATTAAGTACAGGTTGAACTTTAATCTGGTAATTTATGTCCAGCATGTTTTTAAGATTCTCTGACACACCCTCAAACTTAATTGGATAATGTGTGGGTCTACTTTGAAATTAAATTTAATTTTTCATTAAAATTAAAGCATTTAAATTTATTAAATCATCACCATTTTTTATAATAATTTGTTAATATTTTTAATCTTATATGTTGCAAATAAAATTCTTTGCCATATTTGAGGAAAAAAAAAAATTATAGAAAATATTCTCTTGAAAAATATTATCTAATGAATTTTATTTGATCCTATTTTTGTTCAGTAATTATTTTTTTAATTTAAAATTTTATCATTTTTAAACCAATTATTTTTTAGTTTTATTTATAAATTAGTTTTCTTAAATTAAATTTTTTACAGTTTACTTATTTGGACAGGTCACAAAGTAGAATCCACCAATTTTGATGAAATTTAATGCAGAGTGTGTCTTCCTGAATATAATGATACTTCCTTTTACCAGTAGATTGTCAACTATTGCAGGTCAAAGTTTTAGCGAACGTTTAACTACTGTTTGGAATTGGCATACTAAACAAGCTGTCGTAGTCTTGTGGATACACACTGTTAAGGTGGTTCAGCCTGGTTGAATCATGCTACGACATACATCAATTTTTTCTTTTTTGTCATTTTTAACAAATACAATCAAAATTTAGTAACTATTAGTGATCTCCATTCCCGTTTAAAGAACAAAATCTTAAAAGATTTTATGATCTTTAAAAGGGTATGGAGATCACTAATAGTTATTAGATTTTGATTCTATTTGTTAAAAATGACAAAAAAAAATTCAATTTTTCAGTTATTCTTGTTATAATAAAATATTCTATAAATAATAAAAAAATGAAAGAAAAAACTGATGTTTATCAATAGTGTGACTCGAACCCAGGCCAAACCAACGTAACAAAGTACGTATCCATAAGACTATGACATCTCATTTAGTATGCCAATTCCAAACTGTAGTTAAGCATTTGCTAAAACTTTGACCTGCAATATCTTGAAAATGGCTGACTGTCAGCTGGTAAAAGGAGGTATGACTATATTCAGGAAGACATACTCTACAACTGTTAAATTTCATCAAAATCGACGAATTCTACTTCGTGATCTCATCTTGTTAACGTAATAATTTTAAAATAACAAAAAATATTAAATTTTAATATATTCACATTATAAAACTATAGCTGATATCAAACCAGAAAAAATTATGTACAAATCAAAAATTTCTTTATTGGATAATTATGCTAATTTTTATTTATTTATAAATATAGATTATAAACTCAAATTTAAGAAAAATGTCAACAATATAATGTAGTAACTTGTGTATTTTAGTTCTAAAATAGAAATAGTTCTTATGACAATGGTCTTTACCAGAAATCTGCAGTTTTATTTTCTAATCTGATTAACTGCTATGTAGATTTACAATTCATTTTCTAATGAACTATCAGTTTTATATATATATATATATATATATATATATATATATATATAGTATTATAAAATGTATTTTAAACATTTATTCATAACAATGATTTTACTTTTGTTTTTTAAAAATTATAGTATAGATATCTCTTCTATAACATGGATGATAGGTTCCTGAAAAACAGCATATTGTGTTATAAGAATAAACAAAACTGTTATATGAGACCCAGAGGCAATACAAAAAAGATATAGGTTCCAAATCCAATGAAAATAAATAACTTTCTTTAATTCCACATAAGAAACTTAATTTTTATTAAGAATATTAATAATACAAAACATAAAGAAAGCAAAAATATATATGTAAGACCTTAAAAACAATATATTGTACATCAAATGAAAGAAAAGAAAATTATATAACCTATACAACATTCATTTAATAATTATATCTTCTTTACTGCTGTTCATTATTGTCTGACCAACTTAGTTGTGTGGGTTCAGACTGCACATGTCTTAAAATAGACTGGTCTATTGTGTAAAAAAGGGAACGTCTGTTGTTAAGTTGATGGGTAAGCATCAACTTAGAAAATTTTTTTCATTATATTAAAATTTATATAAAGGATTTTTCAAAAAGTAGCAACTATTCAGCCATATTAAAATACTTATGTTAATTAGAATTTCCAGTTTTCCTACCCGTTCTGCATGTACACCCCTTTGTTGTAAATGAACTCGTTCCAGTTTGTGACGTTTTCCCCACACAACTAACTTGGACAGACTATAAAAATGAGAACATTTTTTTCTTTTTAACAATATCAACTTCACTTTCTGAATTTTTTTTCTGCTTTTAAAGTTTGTGTAGCTTCTGCTCTCTTTACATCTGTACAAATCTTGGTTTGTTTGCTTGTCCTTACAAGATCGTTATAATTTTCATGGTATGGGGCAATTTTTCAACTTCTTTTTAAATCTTCAACTTCTTTCTGCCGAAGGGTCTGCATTCAAGAAAAGGTGATTCTAGCTGTTTGGCTAACTTTAGGCCTGCCTGAAACTTTTTTTAATGTTAAATTATTAATTTTACAATCTTCATCAGTGCTGTTATCCTCAGAATTGATTTATTTTGGATGCCATTTCCACTATATCCACCTCATCAACTTCTTCCACTAATAAATCTTGTATATCCTCAATACTCATATCCACAAAATTTTCCAATTGATTTTCCAGGTCTAATATACTACTCATTTGATCATTTTCTGCTGATTCAAGCATGTTTTCTCAGTTACATAGTTAGAGAGTAGTCTTTATACTGTCAGAACTACTTTGCTTCCTTAACATAAATATATAAGAAAAACAAGCTCAACAAGCAATAAGTAAAAATTTTCTTTGCTTATTGAGCTTGTTTTTCTTATATATTTAGAGAGTAGTCTTTATAGATTTCAATACAGTGCACAATTGAAAATTGTTTCCTGGCTTCCATTTCATCAATAGATTTCAAATCAATTATGTCTAAAATCCATCTTCTGTTGTAAAATATTTTAAAGTTATATATAATATCTTGATCCAACAGCTGGAACAATGCAATAATGTTGGGTAAGAGAAACAATATTTGCACATTAGGATAACGTGGCACATTATCTAACAGAAATAATGCTTTGAAACCTATATTTTTCCACTTTAAACAATTTTCAACCTCTGGCAGAAAACAATTTTGAAACCATTCTCTAAATAAATCTCCAGTTATCTAAGCTTTTTGATTTTCTTTCTAATATCTTTAAGTGCACAGGGATTAAAAGGTCTGTAAACTAACATGAATTTCATCATAAAATCTCCCAACGCATTACTACACAATAGTAGTAGTATACGATTTTTTGATATCTTAAATATAGATGGTTTTTTTCAAAATGTTCTGTTAGGCATTCTTTTCCACCAAATGCCAGTCTCATTGGCATTAAAAATTTGATGTGCTGTGTATCCTTGCACTTCAATAATTTTTTGAATTTTTCTGGATATATTTTTGCAGTTTTATGGTCAGCCGATGCAGTTTCTCCTTGAATTCTTATGCTATATATTGAAAAATGCTTTTTAAAATTCTTGAACCATTCTTTACTGCAAACAAAATTTGGCTGTATAGAAGGTTCTCCATTTTCTTCAAGATATTTATGAAATTTAAGAGCTTTTTTGTTTAATGGGATTCTTTTTTAACAGCTATCATCAACAAAAATGCTGAGTGCTTTTTCCATTTTCTTATTTATTGTGACACAGGATCGAGCTACCACTTGTGGATATTGAAGATCCTGCAGCAACAACACTTCTAATTTTCTCTTCCTTTTTTTATGGTTTGGATTATTCTTAATTTAAGTTTAGATTTTTTCAACGTGCAATGCTTTCTTTCCTTTTAAAAGGCAATCCAAAATTTGTAGTTTTACTTCTAAAGAAATGAACTTCCTCTTAAATTTTTTTTTTTTTTTTTTTTAAAATCAGACAATTTGGGCTTGAAATTTAATTTACCAAAAATTAGTTGTAAAAACAAAACTGACAATCACAAGCAAATATCTCTCATATTACAGATTTGCATTTAATTATAAAAATTTTATTAAATTTACTGTGCTATAGTTAAAAATTTAATAGTCAGAATCATTTGTTTAATTTTACATAATAATCAATTGGATACACCAATTAACTCTAATTTCTTTATCAACCTGCTACAAAACAATCGTTCTTTAATACATATTCAAAAAAATTTATGAATAAAAATGTAGTTTTTTATTCCATATTCCTCTACTGAAGAATAAAAACTCATTTTTTATCCAAGAACTGTACATCTGAAACACAAAATAATCAAATGGTGATAATTAATGCAATCTCACAATTAATTCAATTTTAAATTGAAATCAAAAATAGACTGCATATCATCCTCTCATGGTAAACTAGCAAAATTGCATTTATGACTAATTTTAACAAAATATTTACCAATCATTGCATTTTGTTTGTTTGTGTGCGTGTGTATATATTGTGTATCCCTAGTATTGGATTTAAAAAATTAATAGAAATGTTTTGTGTTGTAAGAGAATAAATATAATATTCTAAATGTGTTAACTAAAAACTGTGTTTGTAGAAATACTGTGTTATATGAGAGTTTCTGGAATTTTCAAATTATGTTGGAGTGAAACAACGTTGCAGGAGAACGTGTTATAGGAGGAAGATTTGTATTATAAAAAATACTATATTTTTCAGACAGATCTATAGTGCAGTTTCTAAGCAAAGTAAAATTTCTATTGTTTCCTTCTCCATCACATAGTTGTTACTTAAAATTGTCAATTTCAAAAAATTTTTCATTATAGAACCAAAATATATTGACATTTCTTACATAAATTGTCAATTTTTCAGAAAAATCATATCTGAACTGTTTGGTACCAACTGGTTGAATAAATGGCATTCTACTATATAAAAAATTAAATTTCTTCATATTTAAAATATTTATATTAGTAATATATTATTATAAGATCTAAAAATTTATTTTCTATATAGTTTTCTAAATGGTTAAGTTAATGATCTAAGTTCTCTATCCTTGCTAATTTAATGTTTGCTTTATTGCTAGAAAAGCATTTTCTTCAGGAGTTGTTTATTAATGTGTGACTTGATAAAATTGTTTTGTTATAGCATGAACATAGCTTTAATTATAAACTGTAGCTGTAAATAGATACTTCTGTATAAATTATATATATCAACTATATGAAATATAGAGCATACAAGTCACAGACAAATTTTATAGCAACAGAAAAAAAAATTTGTTTTTTACTTTTGTAAAATTAGTCAAATATGAGTCATTTGAATTTAGCTCAAAAAGAAATATTTTCTCTATATTAAATTGAGAGAGTAAAAGTTTCTACAATGCTTTAAATTTCAAGTAAATGAAGATAAAATTTGTGCAACTATTTTAATGTTTGTATTTTTATTCAAAAAATTTGTATTTATATGCACAGTTCTTAAATTCAAGATATCTATTGCACCTTAGGATACTTTAAATTTTTGAAGGAAACATTGATTTTCCACATTTGTCAGATTGAAAACTGTTAGTATTTTTTTTTGTGATGCCCCTAAGCCAAAAGAGACTATCAATAATCTGAGATATTAAAAATGCTGTGCTACTAACCTATTAGTCCACTCATTCCTTAGTTTTTATATACTGATGACCTATGTAAGACATTCCTGAAAGCATTATTAATTGCAATTTTAAATAAATTTACATTGATTATTGTATAATTATAGTAAAATTATAAATATTTATACAATGGAATGCATATAAATTTGAATAGGAACATAAATGATTCAGACTGCAACAAGTTAATTATCCATAAATATAATAAAACAATTTATGTATTACAGTACATATCTCTTCACTTTACTTATTAAATGACAACTTAAAAGATGGATATTCTCCAACTATGACAGAAAATATAAATTTTGTGATTTTACCTATTAATCAGTAATATTAACTAAAGTTCATCATTTCTGTATCCATCATTACATCCTTATTCTTACCAGTGGTCATCCTGAATAATAATGCAACATTCATCTCTGTATTTGTCTCTAGTAAAGTCCTATCCCCAACATAGCAATAGAAAAAATAATGTACAAAACTATGTTGTGAGTAAAATAAATACATGTAAAATTGTATTGACTGTCCATATTACAAAATATTATTATAGTATATCAATCATATTCTTGAATAAATTTAATTACTTTGGATAAATCAAAAATTAAGTCTGATCAGAAAAAACATTTTACTGTTATAGCAGTTATAATAATAATAAATACTGCTAAATATCATGTTCACTATATATCATGTTGCAATATAATCAAATTATTGCAATATGTACTAAATAATTATAAATCAAATCTCAATTATCTGACCTTCATCTGATAGTCTACCTTATCTGATCGATCTTTGTGATAATGATTTTTATTGAAGAATTTAAACGTTTATTCTTATTGCTGAGATGAGACAACACAGACAGCAGACATCCATAACTAACACTGGCATGGTTTGCATGCACACTCAGTTATTAAAAATCTTACTATTTCTTTGATCCATTGCCATAATTGTGATTAAACATGTTTATTATTACTGGTCTTGTCTTGTACAGCTAAATTTCTTTTTGAACAACATAAGAAGGGAAAATTATTTTTTCACTTTTTTAAAAACTTAAAGTATTAAAAAGAAAAAATGAAAGCAAGCAAATTATAACATGCAACATTTAATAAAATCATTTGCTGAATATATTTTGCAGACTAACTTATTTCAAGCAAATGTTATATAATATTTAAGAAAAAGTTTTATAAAATAAGAAATGCAGTATAAAAGTTAGTTTTAAGTTGTCTTTGTTAGTTTCTGCATTATCAGACTACATTTCAGATCATTTTAGTCAAATAATTCAAATTTTGGGTATTACAATTTTTCATGTAAAATCAAATTACATAGATTTATATATTTCATTTCTGATACTTAATTTTATTAAATCAGAATAGCATTAATTCATAGATATAAATTTTGGTATTTTCAAATATCAAAATTATTCATATGTTAATTTATTTATACTAAATATAAATTATTAGAGCTACAAAAAAATTAAGATTTGTACTATAATAATAAATAAAAATAACTGTTTTAAATGTTACTTGTAATATAGAAACTTAAGTAATATATTCAATATATCTTTTTTTTTTTTACAACAAAAAAATGTAGATTAGTATTTCTTATTTTTTTTCTGAAGAAACAAAAATATATTACAAAAATTAATTCTTACAACTACTACATAAATAAAAAGTAAGCAAAATTAGGCAATAATAGCACAGATTTAAAAATGTTTATAATAAACCAATGGTCTAACTTTTCTTGAAGCTGCAAAACACTTATAAATTTTTGTACATCATCAAAATCAACAAATCATATATGATGATTCATTCTTCAAACTAAATACATATATGCAATTCTTAATATGATCTTAACAAAAGATAAACTAAGTTAAATATAAAAGCCAATATTGCATTCATATATTCATGTATTTCAAAATTTCCTAGAACACTTGTGATGAGTTTTGCAAAATACCAGTTATAAACTACTGCAATAAAGATGTTTTGGTCCAACTTTTTAAACAAAAGCAATTGACATTCAGTTAATACATTCAGAAATCAAGCACTATCTAAATTGTACTTAAAACAATTTTTCTCAGTGTTTGAAATTGAGGATTTTACAATGCCATCAATAATGAATTTGAGATCAGTAAGACAATGTTTAAAGGAAAATTGGAGATAGACATATCTACTAAACATCTCAGCATTGTGTATTTTGGAGGTATCATTGTTTTTTAAATATTAAATAAGTGCAACTTTATGATCAGGATTATTTTAAATATAAATTATAGACATTTGTATAACTTACCTAGATTCAAATCTTGATATCAAGTTTTTTTTTTGTAAAAATTTATTTTGTAACAAAAAAAATATCACTTCCCAGTCTATATATTATGTTGTGGCCCACACACAGTGCATAGTGCCAGTTACAAAGCAACTAACCATATAACAATGGATGAAAAAACAGTATACTCAAGTTTCAAGATGGTAGTAACATGATGCACATAGCTGTCATAGGTAAATTAAAATTTTTTAAAAATTTTTATTTTTTGAAAACATTTGCAAACTAATTCAATTCAAAACTTCATAAGAATTGGATATTGTTTCTTTTAGAATAGATTAAAACAATATTTTATAAAAATTTATAACAGAAAAATAGAATACACATTCAAATAACCAGGATAGTTGGAAAATTAACTTTCTAGATAATTTTCAAAATAACTGGAATTATAGAAAAAATGCATTTATTATTAAAAAATAAATTGCATATACACATATATTGAAAAGTTCTATCATTTATTGTAGTGGTCTCAAACTGCAATAAATGATAGAACTTTTGACCACTACAGACCCACAGAGCAATTTTGTATGACCGCAAAAATGTTTTAGCTATTTGTTTAAAATTATACATTATGTTACAGTTGGAAAATTATTACAATTTGACATTAATAAAAACAATAAAGTAAAATTTTAAAACATACTGTACTTAACTTGCACTGTGCTATCAGTAACTACTATATCAGCAAAATATTTTCCTTTCATTATAATTGTTTAAAATATTTGGCCTTTCATTTCCTTTTGAATTGCACATTCAATCCCCATGCAATTGGAGTTTAAGACCAATTTATTAGAAAATAAAACATATATTTACAGCAAGAAATCAATTGCAATATTTGTAATTTTTATTTGATTCTAATTTTGAGTGCCAATTATCTAAGATAAAACTGTAAGTAATTAAACATAGCACATAGATTGCAGATTAACTAAAGTTAATCTGCAATCTGGATAATTCAACTAAATAATCAGAAATTTACCATATCAGATAATCAATTGCTTTAATTACAAACTCAATACAATTTCTCCTGCATTTCTCTCTCTCTAATCCAGAAATATATGAAAAATTAAAATAAGAACTTAATAGTATTTGTAACTGAATTTAAATATGATTGAAGTTCATATTTTAATGAACAATTAGAACTGAATTTACAGTTACTAATAAAGTGCAAAGACTTGTCCTGATAAATCATATCTTAGAAATATCTTAAAACTTTTTCATTCACAATCATCTACTATTATCAATAAACTTCCATAGACGAGAACATGGAAATACCATATACACAAAAAATTTATCATTTCAAATTTATAGTTAATAAACTTAAGAACATTAATATAAAACAATTTTCAAAAAATATGTAATATTTTTTCTCAATTGCATAATAAATATGATAATGATTGAATTTATCATAACAGTATTTATTCATCATTAAAATTTTTTTATTATTAATATAGTAAGTTCAAAAAATTCTCTCTAAATACAGATATATATATATAATTTTTTTTTTTGGTCAGGTAAAAGTTAACCAGTTAAATTTAATTGCCTTCACCAACTATGCTATTATAATACTAAAAAGATATCTTTATGCTTATTGCTAGTTAATATTAGTATAATTAGCAATTATCAAAACTAAAAATTTAATAAATTGAACTAAACTATAGGCCTATACTAAATAAATTATTCCTTTCAGTATTCTTAATATCAGTAAGAAAACTGGAATAAAATCTTGCCAAGAGTATCTCCTATTTTTCTAAATTATATATTGTCTTTAAAAGCTATTTAGGATTAGTTGCATATAGTACTATCACAACAAATTTTCATTAATTTTAATTACTTTTCTGCTTATCATATGAAATTAGTATTTTATTATAAAATTTTAATCTGAAATTACTGGAAATAGTTATATATTTTTTTCTTTGAATATTGTTTAAGCATATTCTAAATTGAGAAATTATTATCCTGAAATATTGAATAATATCTTTTATATAGTAAATATATATTTTTATTTCATAAACAAAAATCCTTCATTTAGCTCCTAAAAGCATATTTTGGGAGTAAGTCTCCAATAGTCATTATTTATTCAACAAAATATTTGTTAAATTTCATAATTACAGAATAAATTAGTACAAATAAAATAACTTTCAATAGTTATTTAAATCTAATAGCAAATATCTTTCATAAAAGCTGATACCAGCTCTAATAATAATAAAATTAACTTGTCTTACAACAAATATAAATTATAATGAACATTTTTTAATATTAAAAATTACTATTCTATGTAATTTAATAACTGATATATTTTATATTTCTAAAAATTTTTAACAAACAGATCATACTAAAATATTGTCTATTATTATTTAATCTATTAAACTGTAGGTTACTTTATAAACATTAGTAATTTTTCAAGTACAAAATCAAAATTGAAACAATCGCCATATTTTAACTCCTTATCTTTAATCAAGATAAACTAAAATTTGATTTCTTAGAATACAATATAATATAAATTTTTCACAGGTAATTTTTAAACTAGAAATTTGTAATAAAAACAACAAACTAGGAAAGGAAGAATTAAAACGGAAAAGAATAATCTGAAAGTAAAAAAATTACAAAATGTTAACGTGTATGTGTGTGTGTGGTTTGATTTTACAAATTGAATTTCTTCATTTCTGCACAGGAGGGAGTGACTAACCCATAGAACACACGTGTAACTAAATCGGATTTAATGTATATAATATCCTATTACTTACACAATAATCACAAGATTTTTATAATACTTTGTTTCTTTTATTTTTAAATTTTATTTATTGACCATTACACACAGATTTCGCAAAATAATAAGCCAATGCAATGTTATTGCCATTTCCTTATTTTGCCATTCACTGAGTCATTTCCATGTAAAATCAAGGTCAAAAGGAATAAAAATAATAATTATAATAATAATCCAATTCTTAATAATAGCATATTAAATAATTAAGATTAAAATCTATATTAATTTGTACCAGTGATTAGGTATATATATCGCGCCGTAAAATTACGAGAAATCTAACTTGTACTTACGCACACAGCCAGTAACTTCTCATAATGAAGTCAAATATGGAACAGTACGTCCTCTTACACTTAAGAGGGGACTAGGGGTTCTTATTCGAAGTATTTCTACCCGGAACCCGCTTTTTCCGTACTTCGTTCCTCCGACTAAAACGTGTGCATAGAATTTAAGATGGCCGCAAGTGCGGCGTGCAACCGGTGATGAATGGTGGGAAGACAGAGAACAACAACGCCGCCACAGTAAATATTTTTAATGGAACTAAAAAATTTTGAAAATCTTAACGTTTCTAAATACTGAACTTAAATTCATTTCTGATAATTATATTCTTCAATAATGCAAGACATATTTGTTATTCATTTTTTATTAAAACAGAAATTTATTTTACCATTTTATATTGATTGAATTTTATACTACTACTAAAATATAGTATTACCTTTAACATTAGTTTTTAAACAAGTAATAAACACAGGAAATACTGAACATACTAAGAATATAATAAAAATCAAAGAAAAATTGATTTGGTATGAAAAATTAATGCTTTTTAATCTAAATTATTTGGGAATTTATGGTTCCTAATAAACTTAAACGATTTGATATAGCTCTTAGTGGGACTGAGACAGTACATGCTAGTCATTTGCGTCCACGTCGGCCTAATGTTGAAAATAGAGATCACTAAGACTAACCTGATTTACTTTATTAGACAGTAAAATAACTCATACAGAAATAAATCCCTAGCATCTATACAATATATCCATCACTACTCTTATGTATCACGCTGTTATATTAATAAAACAAAGAATATATAATTCAACGGCGACAAAAGAATAAAATGATTGCGTTATAAAGCGTTCGTTTATCACATCGACATCTAGGTTCAATTTTGGATTTACTTCCAAATTTTATCAGAAGTTTAGATCTTGATCTGCTAAACCCATTCACCAGATGGCCTGTCCCAGATGCAGGCGGCTCGTAATGAGATTTCATACCCCTTGATATTCGTCAAATATTTTCCAATTGTAAAGGCGCATAAAATGAGAATGGAGATATTGCAAATAGTTTTAAAGTTGAGCCCTTACCTCAATATCTGCACATTTTTATTACTTCAGTTATATGATTGCAAAAACAAGGATACGTATTATAATTTAGAATTTATATAATTTAACAAATTCAACAATTGTGATTTTACGTATCATCATCTATAATGATATTTTGTTTTTAAATAACTGATAACTTTTGCTTATGATAAAAAAAAAAAGATTCGGATTTAATCAAGGCCAGAACTAATATTTATATTTTATCATAATTTCAAAAACAGCAAATAAAAGACCGATGATGGCAAGATTGGCTGTGTGTAAACGCTTCAACTTTCCTCGCGGATGACTCGAGTTCGATACCGTAATCAATCCTTCCGTGAAAACTTTGAATATTCAAAGTTCGGTCTAGCTCGACGATCTCTGTCCATTACATTCCAATTTACCTCCAAACGGATGATCAAACCGAACAGATGTATTCGACCCGCAGCTTTTTTTTTGTCAACAGATGACACCACTTTCCATTCAATTAGAATAGTAAGTGGCGGGGCGAAACAAGCCCTTCCACAGGCTGCCAACCCCTGCGGAGGGATCAGCCAGATTCTGGAGGACGGGGATCGACGGGCCGGGCCCGGAGCCCATGATAAATATTTTCAAGGGGTGGGACCCGAGACTCGAACC
>WUQG02000012.1:19988-37313 GCA_011317285.2 Androctonus mauritanicus | reverse complement strand
TTAATTTTTTTTTTTTTTTTTTTTTTTTTTTTTATTTTTTTTTCAGTTTTAAAATGGGATATTTTTTTTTTTTTTTTTTTTTTTTGGAATTTTAAGTGAAACATGAAATTTTTGTATAATGAATTCTAAAATTCATAAAATTGAAAAAATATTGCCAATAAGACAAAAATTTTGATTAATTCTGTTAAAATAAATAATATTTTTTCTTATTTTCATTTATTGACTCTATTTTTACCGATAATTAAATACAATAAAAGAAAATCCTAATGTAAACACACCCTCAAGCTATTTAAAAGGGTGTGGCACTTTTATTGTTTTATGACAGCCAGTCATTTTGCAGGAAATCATAGTCAGGCCTCTTTACTATGTTGCATGTGGTATTGAGTGTAATATATCAACAAAGCATCTACAGGCCAATTAAAGTAAAGGAGAATATGTTATAGCTACTTATGTGTGAGAGTAGATAATTTTTATATATATTAGATTTTTGAATATAAATTTGAAAATTTATAAAAAATTAAAATAAAAATTATCAAAATGAAGGGAGAAAAACCAATAAATATATTTTATTAAAAAGTGACAATATTTTAATAAATTTATGTTACTTTTTAAATTATAAAACAAAACTTAATTAATGAAAATTTGCATATCACTTCATTTTTGGTAATAATTTTTAAAATATGATTCAATTTTCTTCATTCTTAGCTTATTTCATTCCTAAGTCTTGCTGTTATGAAGAAATAACAAATATTTCATTGAATGATTAAGATTTCATAGAAAAAATCATGCTTTCTTTGATCTCTTGTAATGAACAAAAAGTTGTGAAAGAAATAAAACTTGAAAAAAATTTTTACATCATTAGAATCAGAATAAAAAATGTAAAAAACTAAAAATTTGAATGAAAATTAAGTGAGATTTCACAATATTAATTTTTTGCATATTAATTAGGTTTATTTCAAAATATATTGCAGACCTCAATGGGTTAAAATAATAATTTCCATCTAGAAGTAAATTTCTGATTTACATTTTTTTAAATTATATTTCATTGTTGTATTTTTTATAAAAAAAATGCTATATATGATTTTATCATAATTTTAAGAATATTAATTTATTCATTACATAACTTTTATTAGATTTCAATTAATTGAAAATTAAACAAGTTTTGTAAAATAATAGAAAATGATCCAATTTTAATTTTAAAAATTAACTTACAAATATTAATAAGAATATCCATTTACTACTGAATGAAAATTGATTTTATTTCTTTCCATGATCTTAAAAACATCATAAATTTATCTGCAACCAACCATTAAAACAGTTTCTGATGATTTAAAATCAAATTAGAAAAAAGCCAGTCTATAATTGTAAGACATGACTGCCAATCTCAAAAGTGTTAAAAAGATTTTAGTGATGATTTATATTGAAAAAATTATAATATTTTTAAAAATTAATTTTAGCAAAATATTAAATATATAATTAAAATTTTTTATTTTCACTAACAATAATAATTCAAAAGATAAAAAATATATCATCAAATTAATAATTACTATAACATGAGGTATCTTTTTATTATCAGGGATTCCATTTAAACCTCTTGCTGGAGGCTGAGAAGTTGGTGGTCGGCAAGTCAACTGGGAACGAGATAATGAAGTAACATTACAAAATTCAGTTCCAATTCGTACAATAACATCAATTTCTTGAGAAGCACGATCCAAATTTTTTCCCTAAAAAAGTTTTTAACAAAATTTTCTTTTAAATATTGAATAAATTTTTATTTTTACAAATAGAGATTTATTACTTACATTGATTGTTAAATAATCACTTTTGTAATATTTTATATGATTTATCTCACTAAATTTTTCATAATAAGGATTTGGAAACATTTGGAATTTGGGAAATTCTACACGACTACTTATGTTTCTAACTCCTTCTACATTATCCATTTCAAATCCATAATCAAGTTCCAAAATTTCATCATCTTTAACATCATAAGGTATAGAAGGGCTTTCACATTTCATTTCTGTTGAAGACTCAACTTTACAATTCTGCAATTATAATAATAACCAAAATTTCACTAATTTTTCTTTCATTAAAAAAATAGCAAATTCATAATTTTCATACACAAAAGTCAGTGTTCAATATATTTCTAAGTTTCAAAATTATTGCACTACTAGCATTAGTAAGAGCAATAACTCATTAATCCATTCTAGTAAAAAATTTAGTATACCTGTCATACTGTGATGATATTATCTCCAGTTGTTAAATCAATTTTATCTGTATGTTCAAAATGTTTTTTATATAAATCAATGCTTTTTTAAACAAAATATTTAAAAGCAAGATTATAAAATTTCATATTATTATTTTTCTATATATCAAAAAATAAAGTTCAAATTATAAACAAGAACCAATACAGATGTTATATGAAAAAGTGATAAAACACACCTGAGATAGATACACATAACATAATAAATAGGGAAATGATAAATTTCTGAACTATATAAAAGTTTCTTATTGAACATAAGGAGTGCCAATGAATTTCGTTTTGGTCATTTGTTTGGAGTAAGTTCGATGTAGTCTTCATATAAATTTACAATTAATTATATGTTCATTTTAGTCACATTTTTTTTTGTAAGCAGAATTCCATTTTAGAATTACTATATTATAAATGATTATTTATATCAATCCCATGAAAACTGTCATTTTGAGAATTCTTCCACTGACTCTAGAAGTAATGGTCACTTATGCATAATTTTATTTTTCTGTAGTATATCTTCATATCTTTATTATTAAAATTTTAATTAAAGTTAAATTTATTTTGTTTATTATATTATTATATGTAGTGATTTCTTCTTAGTTATATAAGCAATATATGATTGATCATTAACTACATAAACTATAAATATAAACTGCTATATAAACTGAACTAACTTTCAAAAGCATTTTTTGTAAGTTTTTAAATTGTTTCTTTGATTCTGTGCAAGTTGCTTTATTTTGTGTATCAAAAATATTTTTATGCATATTTTCAATTTTTATACATTTTTTCAAATCAAAATTTATTATGTTAATTTGTTAAATATAATGAAAATCCATTTAAAATTTATTAAATTCATAATCATTTTCATATTTTTATATATATATATATATATATATATGAATTTATATTGTTAAATATAATCTATAAAATCAAGGTCCATATACATGGGTTTGTCAAGTTTCAATTCTGAAAGTGTCTGTTCTGCGCAACTGACTTCACATGCTCTGACTCGACTGCAATCTGTTAATAGATGTTGACTACAATAACGATTTCATTGGCAAAAATAATAGCTTACTGCTCGGTTTTTGGCTGTAAAAGTCATTCTGAATGTTCAAATGTAATTAAGAAGTCTGAATCTAAAATTCACCTGTTCAGATTTCTTCAAGATAAAGTTATTCAAAAGAAATAGTAACATGTACACTGTCGAAGTGATAAGATGAAGTTGAAAACAGGTTAGTACTATCACTGACAAGATATTTTATTATTGTTATTTGTATGTAACAATGAAAACCGTCTATGTAAAACATGTTTGGCCACCTCTGTTATATTTTTTTTGTAAGTATATATTTTTGTATTTAAAGTGGCTATATGCTCTTTACATTTCGTCGATACAGATTACGAAAATTTGATGCAGTATCAAGTTATGGGCAGCAAACCTTTGCTTAAGAAATATGCAGTTCTGTCTCTAAACCTTCCTAAGAAACCAGCAAATCAGTTATCAGACAGAACTATCAGAATGCTCAAACATCAACAACAAAAATAAATTAGGTATGAATAATAATTTTTTATGATACTGTAATTTGTTAACAATAGTTATATTATTTGTATCTTTTAGTCAAAATGTAAATGAAGAGGAATTAATGGAAGATCATGAGATTGAGGATGAAGATATTTCTGCTTTTGAAGATGCTATTATAGAAAAATATGTACAATGTTATACACAATCACAAGAAATTGAGATATTAAAAGAAATGAAAAGCTTGAAAGAAGAAATATTACAATTTAAACAAAAAGTTAGTCAATATGAAACTATTTTAAACTCTCAATTTACACCTGGTCAAATTACGAGGCTTTTAAGGGACCACACGGTTAAAAATTGTAAAAATTTTCGGAAAAAATCGATATTTTAAAAGTTATCTATTAAAAATCGCTGTAGTTTTCTCTACGTTGTGATAATAGCGATTTTGCTTAAAAATGCTTTATTTGCGATTAATTTGCAATTTAATGAAGGCTCTTTAAATTTTTGCCCTTTAAATTCTCTAAAATCACTCATTTTCTACTTTAGAAATAAACGCTTTCTGACGAGTTCCGATAGTCATGTGATATACCGTTAAAAAGCTCATTCTTTCTTCTTTCCGATCATTGGATCGTCAGTGAATGAGCTGTGCACTGTAACCAATAAAATGACGTTTAAGAATGGTTGTTTTTAGCCGTGAAACAGTTATCTGTACTCCTATTTGTTCACTGCCCGGCGACATTTTAGTAGCGCTCATCCTATTGGATGACTACGATGAACGCATCGGCGAGCGGCCATCTTGGATTTTCCAGTTGACGTTATAGAGTGGTTTCGACGATGGCTCGAGTTAAGTTTTCAACTAAAAATGCATTTGGAAATAAAAAACGTGGATCTAAAGCACGAGGACGGTCAGGAGGGCGAAAAAAGCAGCTAACACAAGAAATCAACGAAGATGCAGCTAATGTTTTGTCGACGTCCAATGACAACGCTAAGCCTAACGATGAAATTGAAACGAATGAAAACGATTCCACTTCATTTGTTGAAAATGATCAGCAAAATACAACTGCTTCGGAGAGGAAATTATCACTATTTTCTTCTCTATATGATTCTGCAGACAAAGACGATAGAAAAAAAACAGTAAAATCCAACAAAGGATATCAGGAGGCAGTACCTGGATTTAGGTTAGTTAGAATTGAATGTATTACTCAGCTAATCAAAAACTTGTCCTGTATGGAATGTTCTCAATCAAAATTGCAGCTGGAAGAAAGAAGAAATGGCCTGATGTCCGTTTTTTCAATATCCTGTAATTTTTGCGATAAAAAATTTACTATAGATTCATGCAATGAAGTTAGAGATCAACATTCTAATGAAGCAAACTTATTAGCTGTAGCAACTGCAAGAAATAATGGCCTAGGTTACCAAAAAATGTGTAATTTCATGTGTAACATGAATCTTCCCAAACCTATGCATCTAAAAACATATCAAGTTATTTGCAAAAAAATTCATCAGGCAGCAATGAAAGCTTTCGATGCCAATGTTAGTGATGCTGCAGAATTTGTGCGACAGCAGTATAAGGATAATTGCTTTACTGAAAGTGATGATAAAACAAAAATGACAAATATTGCAATTAGTTTTGATGGAACATGGCATAAGAGAGGCCATACATCTATGTTTGGAGTAGGAGTTGCAATTGATCTGATGACTGGCTTTGTGTTAGATTTTGACTGTAAGAGCAAATATTGCCATGCATGTGAAATTGGACCAAAACCTACAGACAAAAATTATAATGAATGGAAAATTGCCCATAAAGAATCCTGTCAAAAAAATTTTGAAGGCTCTTCAAATGCTATGGAAGCTGCTGCTGCCGCCACTATATTCAGTCGATCAGTAAAGAAATACAATCTGCGTTACACAACAATGCTTTGTGATGGTGACAGTAAAGCATTTCTTACAGTAAGAGATGGTAATGTTTATGGAAATGAATTTCCTATCACCAAGGAAGATTGTGTAAATCACGTGGCAAAAAGAATGGGAGCTGCAGTAAGAAAATTAAAACAAGAAGAAAAATTAGGAGGACGAGGAAAATTAACTGATTTAGCAATAGAAAAAATTCAAAATTATTATGGCAAAGCCATTAAAGATAATGCTCCAGACATAGATAAAATGAAAAATGCTATTTATGCATCCCTATTTCATATGGTGTCAACTGACGAAGATCCTCATCATAACTTTTGTCCACAGGGAAAACAATCATGGTGCCACTTTCAACGATCACTTATTGATATAAACCTAAAGAGAGCACATAAGCCAACAATTTCTAAAGAAATAGGAGAAAAATTATTACCTATATATAAAAGGATGACAGATACAGAATTGCTGAAACGATGCTTGAGAAATAAAACTCAAAATGCAAATGAGTGTTTTAATTCTCTTATTTGGCATCGTTGCCCAAAGACTGACTTTATTTCCTTGAGAACATTAGAAACGGCCGTTGCAATGGCAGTTTTGGAATTTAATAAAGGTGCAGAAGGCTTTATGGAAATATTACATCAAATTGGCATAAAACCTGAACAAAATCAGATATTACATGCAAACCTCTCAAATAAGAGGCGTCTTGAGGATGCTCAGAGGACATCAACAGGAGGAAGAAAAAAGCTGAGAAAGGCTAAAAAAATACAGAAAGCCAAGATTACGGAATGTCTTGAGAAAAAAGAAGGTATCACATACAAGTCAGGAGAATTCTGAAATTTTTAAATATTGAATATGATTTTATTATGTAAATAAAAAAATAAATGTTTTTTTTAATGCAAAATTCATTATTTCTATATTAATCTATTATCATAATCAAAGAATGATCATCATTCAGCCTTAAAATTAAAAAATTCAGCATCTAAATCTTTATCATCATTTTTCTCAGAACACTATTTTCAGAAATTTTTCAACTTAGAAAATCAATCATTAAAAAACTATCAAAGATATAAGCTTGAAACTTGGTAAATACATAGTCTATAGTATGCTAAATACAATAAGACTATAATAAAATGTTAGGTGATTTAAATTCAAATTTTGTAAATTTTATTTTAAAAAAATACATAAAAGTTTTTGTGACCAAAGAAGAAAAATTCAAACTGTTTCAAAACTAATTGTCGGAATCAATAGAAACTTTCTCATTATATTTAGGTGTACCTTCTAAGCAGTTAACATATAATTTTAAGATTTTATACATATTCATTTTAATCAATTTGATTTACTAATGAAATATGACAAAAAAATAAATAAAAATTTTTTAAATTAAACTTAACTTATTTTGAAATTTTCAAACCATTACTTTTATCATTATTCAGCATCTAGCTAAATTTTATTGAAATATTTTTAAAATTAAAGAAATTTCAAAAGTTAGTAGTGTGGTCCCTTAATCATAATATTAAAAAGGGTATAGCAGTTTTAGGTTGTATTTTAATTTTGTTATAGTGCACGTCATACTGTAACTACAAATGGGATCTCATTTATGCAATTTAACATAATTTGGACATTAAAATCTAATACATACACACACACCACAAACCTAGAAACATGATAATTGGAAAAAACACTGATAGTTTTTAGCTGTTAAGCTCTCCAGATATAATTATTGCAAATGGTTATAAAAGTTCTTCACTACAATCAGTGCAATCGAAAAAATGTTTAAATTTGTTGTGTGTTATTTAATTTTCAAAGCAGTGTACAGTAAAACTTTGATCTATCACTCTTGGATGTATTGCTTTGTCAGAAGTATCATTCAATTTTTAGTCTCCCTTAGGAAATTCTATTTAAATTGTGGAAATTAAACTCCATCAATCGTTCCTGATTTATTGCATTCCTGCTTCTACCATTCAAGAATTTTAGTCCTGAACATTAATCCTGGACTGACAAGTTTTTAAGAAAGAACATATCATCTAATATCAATAAAAATTTACTCTATCTGTTACAGTTAAGTGATGATCAAAGTTGCTATCACTCAATGTTGTTTTCATCATCAGTCACAGTCCATGCTCACCAACACCAAAGTGCAGGTAGTGAATCTGCATTCTCTGAATGAATCTACATTCTTGCCTGATTCAGTTTGTGACATGATGCATCTAACTGCAAGAGGAAAGTTAATATTTACCAGACTTTGCATAATTAGCCATGCAACCTTAGACATCTTTCCTGCCAGACAAGTTTAAGGAGAAAGGGATGATGGTGAGAGCCTGATCTAGCTTGAAAAATAATTCAAGCTAGATCAAACTATTTTTACATAATCAACAGTAAATCAAAACATTATTCATTCTTACAAATCAGTGACATTGAATTTCATTAAACTGATCAAGATTCTCATATAAGCTTAGAGAAGGGGTACATAATTTCATGTTTTCTATCAAAACTGTTTTAGAATTAACTACAAACTGGTACTATTAAAAATTAGCAATGTAGACCTGTCCTGATAAACTTTGAATAAATCTAGAAAAAATTACTCTATTTTTTTATATCAAATATTTTTATTTTTAGACTAGTATTAACAGATCTTCAATATATACAGTATTTTTAATGGTAACTTTGAATTTATCTTTTTATTGTTATTTATTATCTTTGTGCAAGATGTTCTATTATTAAAACACTTTTATACTTCAAAAAGAGATGATGTGCATTTTATTAAAATTATATACATACAGATGCCATTTTATGTCATAGATGTGTTCTTGAAAAACATGATGCATACTGAAATGATTCAAATCAAAATATAAACTAACTAAAACCATTAAAATATGGAAAATAGAAAGCAGCACTCAGTATACATGATAAATCATCATACTGGAAGCAGTAATTAAATGATACAGTGTTGCTACTAAAGAGAGAATAGTATATAACATGAAACAAAAAATAAAAGTGAAACAATGCATATCTCTCTTGTTAGCCATCACGTTTATGATGTAAAGCAGAATCAAATAATTTGGTAGTGTAAATTCAATAAATTAAGAAAACAACATGTTTTGATAAATATAATTTTGAAATAATTATTAATCTGTGAAATTTTCATTATGAAATAATTTATTAATTATTGCAACAACACAATATTTGGTTACATTAACAAAAAAAAATCTCAGAAAAAATTTATCAATTTCTTTAAGATGGTGAATAGTAAGGTAAATTGATTTCATTTGTATTTTGTACTGCAACATTAGACAACATATGTATATTCAAATGTATTAATTATAATAATTAAACTATGTAATAATAGCTTGTATGTTGCCAATGAAAAATGATTTCTTGAATGAAGAAAATGCAGAATTTTATGATTCAAAGCAAACTTTGGAAAAAAACTGAAATAATGCTAAGTAGTGCCTGCATATTATCTATAATAATGCCTTTATTTTTACTTTTAAAAAATTCAGATAATCTGATTTGTAAATAAAAAAAGAAAGAAATTTATAGAAACTTTAATTAAAGTTTATAAAACACTAAAATTACATAATTTCAATATAATTCTGATTATTCAGGTTGCAGATTAACTGAAGTAGAAGAAAATGATGCTTCTCTAAAATACCTAAAATACAACACCAATGTGTCGTATTTTAGTATCTGAAAAAATTATGCCTTAAGATTTGTTTATTATATCTTCGGATAATTAGCAATGAAAAATATTTCTAATTTAACTAAAAAAATTCTGCAATAATAATGCTTTCATTGTGTCTACAATAATCAGTTATTCTGGTTATATTTATTAATCATCATAATCAATATTTGCTAATAAATTACATCATGCAACTTACCATATTCCTATTATATCAAATTTTGTAAATTATTTAATCATATTTACTTCTACCTTCAAGATTTAGAAGGGAAATTAAATGACTAATAAAACCTAAGAAAAACTATGCAATATTTATAACCACTACTCAAGCATCTGAAATTTTAGAAGAAAATTCTTTATAATTTTGAATTTCCACAAGAAATATTATTCAAATATCAAATTAAGAAAGTGAAATTAAGACATTCAGAGTAAGTTTCACAATAACAAATAGAATGAAATGCATCAAATATTTTGTTCTGATAGCCTAATATGCTCAACTCTATCACACATCCACACCCACAATATTTTTTTGCAGATAGTTATAATAGTATTATCTATCATTAAAAAAATCAATCTGCATTATAAAACCAAAAAAAATTTGTTGTGCAAATTGTTTTTTCTTCTTTTTTGCACTGAGGAAAATACAATATTTTCTTTCATATTGAAATTTATTAACAGTTTAAAATTTCATTTTATTCCATTTGAAAATCTATAACAAAATTAGAATAAAATGCATTGTACTAGATATTGGTTAATTGTACTAAAACAATAAACAAGATGAGGACCTCCAATAAATAACTGACAGTTAAATTAACTTTTTATCTGAAATCAAATATATAACATTGACTTTTTTTTTATTTTCCAGCTAATAAAATTTTTTATAAATATATAAGACAACTCTTCATTATTTACACTCAGCAATTTGTAAGAAAGTCAGTACTGCAAATAGGAAAATTTTTTCCAATAAGTAAGAGAACATAATTACAAATATATGCATATAATTTGTTTATTTATATTAAGTACACATTGACCATAATTCTAAGTTTTTGCCCATTTTATGAATTATCTTAGGAAGAAATTTCTTTACTTTGTTATTTAATCAGATATCTACTGTATTTCAAAAACCATAAAAACATGCAAATCTGAAAGCATTAATTATTGAAATGACAAACATCTGTTCTCTTTTTGTAATCACTGGTGAAGTGTCAAATTTTTCTAGTTTATTTTTTAAAATGAAAAATACCTTAACTTTTTGCTAAAAAATTTCTATTCTGAAATTTTTCATTTAGGTAATTTCAGACAGGAGAAATTAATTAGCTCAGAAGTAATCAAACTTGCTTTTAAGAATTTTTTGAAATAAATGTTTTTAAGAATACAACACACTTTCTAAGAAAATCTTATTTTATTAGGAAGTGTAAAAAATCTGATACAATTACAAAGGGTTAATATAGAAAAAATATTTTACTTTATGCTACCTGAAATACATATTTAAATGGCATCCATCTGTTAATCAGGAATTCTGAAAACTTTACTGTGCCAATTGTTTTAAAATATAAACAGTTATATATTCTCAATTGTTTATGATAATCATTCCTGAAAAATGCTTATAAATTGGAGAACAAAATCACAACTGATTTATACTGAAAAAGTTGCAATGCATTTCTGAATGTCATCCATTCTTTTTAACCAAATGGGTTCAATTTCACTTACACAAAATTTCAGTAAATTATATTTGCTTGTATAAGGAGCTCTCACATACAGATAAACCTATAATTTTTCTGAAAATTGTTCTGAAATTGGGGGAATAAATTGCAAATTTCATGAAATACTAAATAATACTTTTCAATATTTTATTAATTTGCAAATGCAATTGCAAATTAAATATAATGCAACTAAAAAGTTTATCTGCTCACAGAAATTTGTCATGCATATATCATCTATTGATAAATCATATAGGCAGATTGTGAAACTTTTTTTCTATGTTTATTCTAGATAATATTGCTTAATCTAGTTATTAAATTTAAATCATCAAAAAGAACCAAATTTAATGGCTATTTACTATTAAAATTACTTCACACAAACAATCCAATATATATATTACTCTAATTACAAACAATTCTTTCATAAGTTTTATTCATTAATTGAATTTATCAAATGTACTAAATACAAAATATTGTTTACTGTTTTTGATTAGATCAATTAGATTTTAGATTCAAATTTCTGAAATAAAAATATCAGATTATAACAAGGCTTTTATTGAAGGATTACCTTGAACTATTGCTGTAATAAATTAAACATCTATATAATCTTGTGATAAATTTATTAAATTTTTGAAATTTTCTAATATCATATTTTTATACATCCAAAAGTTTTTAATTTGAAAGTTTGTAACTAGATAAAAACTTATATGTATTAAATATAAATAATTAAAATTTAATTAAAGTAATAACTTTACCTTAGACATTGTTTCTGTATCTGGTTCTTCTTGTGGATCTGCCCAGTCAACAATAATATCACAACCCCAAACTTTAATCCTTCCTGTACCTAAGCGACGTTTAGCTAATGATGCAGCTTTATGAGATTCATATTCTAGAAAACAAAATCCTCTGTTCTTTTTCCTATCATCTGGTGAACTGTAGATGATGACTTCGGTTAAACCAGCTGTATAAAACAAAAAAGCGCTAAAAAATACCACCAGCACACATTTCAAATTTCTTGGAAATTATTTAAGTATAGAAACTTTAAAAGTTTTAAGTTTTAAAGTAATTCATGCATATAATTAGGATAGAATAAAAATTAATTTTGTAATTTGCCTTTAAATGAATTAGAAACTTTTTGTCTCTCCAAAGATACATACTCTAAGGTAATTAACCTCTGTGTTTGCCTTTGACGAGACCAAGTGTAAAAAACCTGGGATAGCAGGCCACTTTCTCAGAATACCCGCATGTAGTCACTTGGAAAGCGAAGTGTGATGTTTTTGCGTACCTGTTAATTTACCAAATTCTTCAAAGATCTCCTCTTTGCTCTTGCTCTTTGGGATGTTACCAACAAAAAGCCGAAGGTTTGGTACAGATACATTGACTTTCAGTGTCTTGCCCTTTTTGATTTCATAATTATCCAGCTGAAAGTAAAAAAGACCAGACAAGCTTGCCAAATGATAATTTAGCCACAATGCCAAAACAATTCCCATTCACAAATAATTTAGATTCAAATTAAAAGCCAAAATAAAAATTTAGATAAAAATTTTCAAATTTTAGCCTAGATGAAAAAACTTCACCCTTCCAAATGAAAATTTTAAATCTAAGTTTTCTGAAATTAAATTGAAATTTAGTGTAATTGAAAATTGTACTTAAACCCAGCCCAGAAAATTCAAAATTTCTTCTCTCCTGAAATGTAAATATTAAAAATAATTTGAAAAATAACAAATTTAATTTTAAAAATTAATTATTCTGAAGAATATTAACACAAATAATTTTTTTTATATATTTTGATTAAGGAAATAAAATCAATTTATGTTTAAAAACTTTCTCCTGCTGAATTTCTGGAGCAAAAGAGGAGACCATCACAGTAAACTTTGGATTTCTCTCCTCCACAGGTCTTTCACATCCAAATTAATGAGCTTCTCAATTTCACATAAATCTTGTCAATGTACTTACTTAATTTTGATCTTATATATCAGGCCGTTACTCACTTGTCTAGTTGCAGCTTGAGCTCCTTGTCTCTCACAATATGTAATAAAAGCATAACCACGATTTTGGCCAGTGAGTGGATCCATCATAAGTCTTAAATCCCAAATTTTTCCACACTTTTCAAACAAAGGAATTAATTCATCTTCAAACATATCTTTTGGTATTTTCCCTACAAATATCTAATCATACAAAAATAATTTAATCAGTCTTGTAACATTTAAACTTTAAATAGGAAAAACTACTTACCTCACAACCACAAGAAGGAGGGGAACCTTCCCAATCAGGTGGAGGACCACCATATTTTCTCTGGCCAGTAGTCACATCCAACGTATAACCAGTTCTTTCTAGAATAGCCTAAGTTATAAAAAATTATTTTAAGTAGAAGTCTTATCTGTTTACTGTTTATTACTATAAATAAATAAATAAATAAATAAATAAATATATATATATATATATATATATATATATATATATATATATTTATATCCCTAATAACTTAATAATTATAACTTTATAAAATCTTTAATTTATTATAATTAAAAGATATAGCCATGTACCAAAATGTTAAATAATCATTCAAAATTTAATAGAGAGTTTAAATAAAAATCTGGAGTCAAATAAATAATATATTAAATTATATAAAAATAAAGAAATTATATTTATTCAGAAAAACTTTATCTAATCCAAATTTAATAGTTTGTTCACACACGTAATGTGATACAAAACAAGTAATATATGAAATAGCAACCATTTTCAGAAATTACTAATTATGGCAATCTACCATAATTTGAATCAAGACAATTTCTTGTAGGACTGTCAGTCTAATATATTTTCGACTGACTTTAACGTTATTCAAATGTAGTGAATGCATTCGAAGGACCTAACAATTTAGGAAAATTCTAATTTTTTTCAATTTTTTTGGAAAAATTTTTTTTTCAGTTCAACTCCCAAGTTTGATGAAGTGCAGATTCACAATCCAGTGAACCCACTTCCAGGATATATATTCAAGATAAATCCATTTTCGGATTTTTAAAAATTTGGCATAGCTACTTCAAATCTTGAGACTATTAAAACATAATGAAGATCAATAATAATTATTCTGGTCTGTTTTCTTAAGAATCAATATATTTCATTTATATTATTAAGAGTAGATTTTCATTTTTTATTCTAATATTTGTATTTTTATTACTATTTATATCTAATATTTAAAAACATTATTCTGCTAATTTCTTGATAAATAATTTGTAATAATGCTTAATTCTACCAAATAAATTTAGATAATTATTTGTCATATAAACATTAAATTTTTATTCTTCGTTATTATCGATAGATAAATAGATGAATTTTAATACAGATGAACTGTCTTAGGCACAATTCAGGGATGGAAGTTATAAAATATGCTGATAAAACCAGAGGGTGCAATATTTTCACTTCTTGATCAATTGTTTAATTCTTCTGATTTCATAGTAGATAACAGAATTACCACTACAAAATCAGTTGTATTGTATAGCTAAGCACATGGCTTTACATGCCTTTTTATGAATATTTTGCACTCATTACAATTAATATATATATTTTTTGATTATTCATATTTGAGAAAAACACTTGCAAACCTGGAACTTGTAAACCAATAATTACCTTTACAGTAGTTCCAATATAATGCTATCATTTATACTATAGATTCAGATATACAATAGATCTTTCTTGTTCTCTGTCACTTTAAAAAGAGAATCTAAGAAAAATATAATGCATAACTGACATCCTTCTGCTTTGCTAACTTCTTGTCACTATTTTTCAACAATAACTAACAAAATCAAAATTAACAGTATTTCCAGAACTATCATCATCAATATATATTAATAGTGAAACATGGTTTGATGTATAGATATCCCTTTTGCAACTGAATTACTTTACAGATTTCTATAAATAAAATATTAGAAATATCATAGTTTACCTTGACTGATACTTTTAAAAAGTAAATCTTTATTATACAACAGGTATCTTACTGTTATCTTATTTCAAATACATTACTATTCATACTTTAAGTCATTTTTACCTTTGTTTTTGAGTTTGTGTTCTTAAAATTTCAATTAACACATCCTGTGTTCTTGCTGTTTTATACAAAAATATTTTTTTTTAGCAAAACTGAAATCTACATATACGTAATATTAAAAATATAACAGAATAATTGTTATTTATATATATTAAATTATGTAGTCTTATATTAACTTTTTAGATTTATTACTAATATTGCATTTTTACACTAAGCAACTGAATTGCAAATTACTGAGTGCATAATTTCATTTATCATTATTATTCAGCAATATGTAATTGTTATTGTAATAATGATTTCCATAAACATATTTTAGGAAATTCCTTGCCAAAACTACATTCTCATATTAAATCTATTACAAAGCACTATTTTGCAATTCTGACATAATAGTTGTACTTATCAGTTGATTTGCACAATTTTTATTTTGCATGGTTGAAAAAAAAATACGATAAATTTTGTATGTTACACAGTGTTATTTTGATTTAAGAATAACAAAAACAAAAAATAAGTATATGCTTATTAAAGCTTGTTAAGATAGTCGTCCCAAAAATTGAAGAATCAACCAAAGATTTTTCCTTAGTTGTTGTCCTAGCAACAGACATCTCTATAATATAAGCATGATCATATAATTTCTAATTTTATATATATATTCAATTATTACGAGAATTATCAATCAACATAAACACAATAATTATAAACAATGTACAAATAATAAAAAGTAAACCGTATTAATCTTCCAAAAAATTATTACATGCTTAAATTATTTTTAAGCATGATGTCTGGCAATACTTAAGTCTAGCTATTTGCAGTTTCTTTACTAATTCTGAAAATCTCTTATGGAAAAACTTCTGAAGAAGTCAGCAGAAGCAGATTATTATTTATATTAATCAGCAGAGAGAATATGGAATAAATTATTTTCATAAATTTTGAAGGTTTTTCCATCTTCATTCTTTTTTATTATGTCCCATTTATTATCCTTAAGAGGGGACACTACTTTACTTTTCACTAAAAATGGTCAAAATATTGATTTTCCACTTTCACTATTTTCATATACTGTAAATTCTTTTGTTTGATATAAAAATTATGTCGCAAATCTAAATATTAACTCCAAAATTAATTAAAATACTAAGTTAAATACGGCTTGTGTTGTCTGCTAAATCATCATTTTTATCAAAATTTGCCGTCAATGTGCTTCATTTCTATTCAAAATGGCGGTGCATGTCATATATCGTTGTAAAGCTTGTTCTTTTGTCTTTCCTGCTGCATTATCTATTTCAGGAAGAAAGACGTGTAATAACTGTAATATGGCATTTTATTGGTCAAATTTTCCAATGTTTCTTGATTCCTTATTGGCCAGTTGAAATTTGCACTACATTCATTGGTCCGATCTCACTGGGCATGTGCAGTTGTGATCTGCTTTCATTGACAATATCGCCATTACGTCGCTTTGTTTTGGAGTGTTGAATGACAGTTTTTAGCAAATTTTGCTCATTTATTCGTAATTTTTCATTATGGTTAAACGTAAAACGACAGAAGCATTTGAAAAAAGAAAAAGATCATCCAAATCAAGAGGATTTTAAGGGAGGGAGATGAAAAAAAGTAGTAGAAGAAACATTGTCAAATAATAAACTGTCAATTGTGAGTACTGATCCTGTTTCTAATTTTGAAAATATTGAAGTTCAATCAGCAGCAATAAAGAAGCATAATTATTTTTCTGAACAATCATTTGATTATTCATCTACAAATGAATGTGGATCAGAATATAGAACTGTTTCTATGGAATCACTGAATAATCTAATAAAACCTTTGGCATGTCCAAAATGTGGAAAGAAATCTTTGGAACTTTGGAAAAACGAATAGGTATGACATCAATTTTTACTATCATTTGTGAGGCTTGCAAAGAAAATATTTCAAAAACTAAAAGTAGTAATTATAATTCATCTTGTAATGCTTATGAAAGTAGCTTATTAGCAGTAAACTCTGCTAAAAATAACAGAATTGGATATACAAAGTTTATCAATTTTTTTCTTCTATGAACATTGCTAGACTTCTCTATTTGAGATCATACTAACTTTTAAGTTTTAAGGTAGCAAGAGCATCAAAAAAAGTGTTTGATGAACATTTTTCTGAAGTTACTACAATTATTAAAAAAGAATATTCATCAATGGGAGATAATTCTAATGATGATGTAATAAACATAGCTGTTAGCTATGATGGAACGTG
>WUQG02000011.1:152130-171658 GCA_011317285.2 Androctonus mauritanicus | reverse complement strand
AAAAGTGGTAAATTGAGTCGTTTGTGTGACTGCGAGCTGGTGTACGCTGTCTTTACCCTGAAAATTTTATCAGCAAAATAATATTCAGAAAACACTCACCCGTCATGTAACATGCCAATGTCCGACGGGGTTCCCATTGGCTGTTTCAGGGAATGCTTCAACACACCAAACTGTGACGTCATAACAATTGAATACCGTGCCGGACCGAGTGTGATATGCACCTTGTCGCTTCCAGTAGTAATGATAGCGGAATGGAAATAGAAAATATGTGCTTCAAGTCAATTTTTCGGTAATAAACTATCATTATTAAATTTTTATTTTAGCCGCTTAAAAAAAATAAAAAGTGAAATTAAATACGCAAGATCTGCTGACGTCACAGCAAGATGTTGAATTATCTGCTGGAGTCTATTTGGTCGAAAATCTTTTGATGCGAAAATGCAATACAAAGTCAAGTATAATTTAGAAATAAATGGCTGCTTGTAATTCATTGCTTGTTCGATTTCTCTCTTCTTAAATAATTGTGCGTAAAAATCGCGAGTGAAAAATTCTGAAGTAAGTACAAGTACTGTATAATCCTTTTTTAAATGCATACTTTTACTTTTTTCGCTTTTTTAGGACTAAAAAAATTAAGATTATTAAGTGAATTAAACGTTACATATAAATTTTTGTAAAATTTACATGTAAAACTTATAAACTAGTTCTTGAATATTATGCTTGAAACAGAACAAAGTTAATTTTTCATACACCAACAGTTATAGAAAACAGCCATTTCTGTTTATTTCTTAAATTATCCTTTTTGCATTGTATGAAATGCTTAATTTAATGAATTTATACTATAAAAATATGCATTTTGATATAATAAAATAAAAACAGGCCACCCAATAGAAATGAATTAGATACCACTAAACACATATATTGCAATTAATACAGTGTGTGTTTAATACTACCATTTTTATTCGTGCCTTGTTTCACGTAAAAATGTTCAAATAAGAATATTTTAAAGTCGTGAAAGTATTTTCTGTGTGAATTAACAAGACTTTATATAAGTACACCATCAAAAACAAGGATATATTTAAATAATAAATTTCCTCAATAATGCATCAGTTATGTAGTCTTTTCATATTCATTTAATCAGATTAGAAATTTTGTTTTATATGAATAATAGAAAAGATTTTAAATATATTAAAATATAAATAATTCAGAATGTGTGTTCAACTATTATAACAGTGCAAATATTTTGTTTGTAAAATTTATGTTTTTATATTATTTTGTAAAAAGCATTTTTATGATTACTGTACATTCATTAAATCAAATGTATCAATTGAAAACCGTATAATATAAAATTTTAATAAATAGTACACTTCATAATTTTTAAAAAAATAATACATAAATTTTATAAAGTTGAAAAAGAAGTGAAATTATGATAGATATATACCATTTATAAAATTTTTTTTGTAAACTATATGTAAATTTGAAGTAAAATTTGGTGCTAATGGGGTTTAATAAAAAAAAAAACAAATTAAATTAAATATGAAAATTATTATTTTTTATTCCATATGCTCTTAACTCACTCAACTATTGATAGATTTGAAAGTGAATTAAAATGTGTGCATTTATAAAGCTGAATTTTTATTTAGAAAATAACTTTTCAAATACTTAACTCTATTGCACTTTTTATAATTAATGTTAATAAAAATTTTATAGCAGAGATTAGTATAATCAATCGGTATTGTTTTCCCGATTCTTAACGAATGATCAAATTTTGCTCGTATTTAATGGCAATTTCCAGAAAAGAATTATACAATAACTCATTATATTGATAGTTTTGTTTGCAATGCAAGTGTGTAAATTTAAATATTTGAATGTCTATCTGAATACTGTGTAATTTAAGAAAAACAATCGTTTTGAAAAATTTTATTTAAATCTATTAAAAGGTAATATTTCTAAGAAATAATCATCCAAATATTTGAATAATAAATTGAACTAACAGTTGTTATAATTTTTATTAAATGAAATGTATCATTGTAAATAATAGAATTAAAATCTCTATAATTATAATTAATCAAAAATTTTTTATTGTTGATTATTTTTAACAGTTTAATTAAACTGTTTATTTGAACATATGAAATTTATTTGGTTTTTATTTTAATATTTTTTTAGATTTAATTTTTTTTAGTAAAAAATTTTAATCTTAACAACTGCTCCAACAAAAATGCACCGTAATCATTAAATTTAACTTTTTTTTTTAATCTCTTCTTTTTTAAAATTTTTAAAAGTATATCGACTCTGTTTAAAAGAATTTATCAAAATTTTAAAAACATTAATTAAAAATACTTCAGCTTTTGACATTTTACATCTGTATAAGATACAGTTGTAAGCTAACCTATAATTTTATGAAACTGCTAAAATTATTATTGCAGTAATTAGGCCTACATTTGAATTTTAATTTTGGATAGTCAAACAGAATATATTAAAACTTCGAAACAATATTCCTTTTCACTTAAAATGAGGAAATCCTTTATCTTGATAGAATTTTTAAATAACTATATTAACAAATTTGCTATAAATTAATGAAATAATCACTGAAAATTTGTAATTCAATTTTTAAAATGAAAATTTTCTTGTTTTTTAAATTCAGTTTCAGTTAATTCCTTATTGCTAGTTAAATGGCGTGTTTCAAAAATTTTCGGTTTAACTTTGAAATAATTTGACAGTAATCCTATTCTTTAAGATAATACAAAGCATATATCCATATTTATCTATGTATTTTAAATGCTGTATCCAATTTTTAAAAAATGTGTTGTATAATAAAATTTTCACAAATTTATATTATCGAAATGAAATTTAGATGCATATCATCATATACTTATCAGCAGTTGCCTTTTTAACTATATATAAAAGCTCAATAAGAATTTATTTTTTAATATATCAGTATATAAAGTTCCGATAAGAATATAAATACAGAATTCAAATGTATTTTGTATGTATTTATTTAAATTCTCTCTTAAAGTTAATGCCAATGAATATTCTGTATTTTCAGATTAGCTGTTTTATTCATGTAAACAAAAATTTTTATTAGGAAGATATGTATATAAAATTCTTTCTGTAAGTTTACAATTTACATATAAAGTAAAGAAATGTAGTTTTGAAAAAAGTAATTCACATATAGGAAAACAAATATAGTAATGATGATTGAACTTTAATAGTTAAGATGATTGAATGATTATTTTTAACTGCTATGATATCAGGAAATCCTATTTATAGTAATATACACAATATTCTATCTTCAAGTATTAACTTTTCAGCTGTGGGTTTATAAAAAAAAAAAAAATACTGTCAGTTAACAATTTTACTTTAGATTTGATTTATAACAAACTTGTACTCACTCTAATAAGTAATATAGATGTGATAATATGATGATTGCTTTTGAAATGATTTTCATGAAAATTTTTTAGAAATTTTTGTAATTTTGAATTTTTAAAATAGTTTGTTCATCTATTATAAATGTTTATACAATTATCCTTAATCTGAAATTGATATGCATTTTAGATAAGTACTAAACAATTAATATATTTTGAAAGTTGATGAATTTTTGAACTTTTGAATTTTTATCATCTCTAATTTTAAAAGTTAATAAAAAAATATCTTTAATTTTAATTTGCATATTAATTTCTTCTAACAGAAAAATGCTATAATTTTTAAAATGAAAAATATTTTATATTGATTATTTTTTAAATTATAGTGCATTTAATTATTAAAATTTATATATATACTGTATATATTTTCAGAATAAAATATTGAATGCAGCTGTATTTTTTACATCTGGGACTATTAGAATGTTTTTGTTCTGATGGGAGTTTCTGCACTTTTATATAAATAGAAGTATTTTTTCCCAAGTCTGTCCTAAGTAAACAAAAATAATTGCACAAACTGTAAGTTGTTTAAAATTTTTTCATGCTGTATAATTTGTACAGAAATTTAGTAAATAATAAAAATTCATATTAAATTTTGGAGTTATGTTGAATTATTTAATGTGTCAGAATTTCATCTTTTAGAAAATTTAATTTTATATATAAAGTTTACAATAAATAAATAGTAAAGAATATAGACAAAGACGATAAATGAGAATTTTTAAATTTTCTTTTAAATATACTGAAAGCGTAAATTTTTTCGATTATCATTCTTTCTAAATTGTTTTAAAAGATTTTAAATAAAAATTAATCTTTTCGTTAAGTTAATTTCAAGTTCTATAAAATGAATTCTAAAAAGATTTCTTCTTAAATAGAAAAACATAGAAATTGTTTTAATATTTTATAAGTGTAGCTTTCGTGAAATTTAAATTCATGTATAACATTTCAAAAGTTAACATAAGAATATGATTTAAAGTGTTTTATAAGATGATAAATCAAAAATTGTCATTTGGAAATGAAATTTTAATCATTGTGCAAGAGTAGATTATTTTGAACTTAAAAGAATTTAATAATGAAATCAAATGATTTAATGAAATGAGAATTTAATAATTGGATAGAAAATTTATTAAAAATAGTTTTTTCACTTCTTGAAATAGTTTTCAACTGAAGTAATTTTCAATTATGAAGTCATTGATAAAATTGGAATTTTTTTTTTTTTTTTAAGTTCTTAATTGACCTTATTTTTTTTTAATATAAAATTGATTTCGGAGCACATTTTTATTTTTAAATCCTTTTTTAATAGAACCAGTCTGGTGTTAAGGCATAAAATGACTTAGAAAATATATTAGTTAATGTCACTGATTGGACACTTAAATAATTTTCATTTATAGCATTTTAATAATTTTCATAGCTAACGAAAAAATATATATATACTGTTCACTATCTTTATTAATTCATTCAATATTTCTTAATAAAAGAATTTTTTTGTGTGTGTCTCATATTATTTTAATACAATAAAAAAATATATAAAATAATAATTGTATAGAATATTCTTTAATTTTTTTGCTGTGATGTTATGAATATTTAGTGTTAAATAATTCTAATTAGATTCTTAAATACATTCAATATAATGACCCACTAGGTAATCTAAAATCTATCCATTCCAAGAAATTTGTAACATTGAAAAAATTTTTAAATTCTTTTATACATCAAGCAACAATTTTACAATGTAGTGCCAAAAATTTATTCCAAAATAGTAGCTTCTTCTAGAATACATATATTTTAAATTAAAATCTTAATTTTGAAAGCAGTTCAATTTTTTATACGAAAAATTTAAGGATTTGAAAATTTCTTTTCCTGTCTTTTTGTTTATTGAATTCCTATTCCTAGCTTTGCTAGTCAGTTTTTACATTAGCTGTTCTGAAGTATTCTCTGACATGCATGATATAATCCAGTAAATAAATGATTTGATTTGATCCCAAATAAGATTGGTCACATGCTTTTCAGTATCACTGAAGTGCATTAATAAACTTCACTAGCAGAGCACAATCTCTGTTGTCTTTATAACTCTATTGATTATCCCAGAAGCAGAAATAGTACCTGGATCAATTTTCCCAGCCAAATCTGAATTGTCTTAAGTGGATATTTAAATACTCCCATTTTTTAGGATAAATATTTTAAGAAAATTAAATGATTTTTTACTTTGTTTAAATATGTAGCCATACAAATATTTTTTAAACTGTTTTGAAGATAGGTTTATCAATATTCTTAAGATATTTATGGCTATATGCCCAGTAAATTTCTAATTAATGCTAAAGCTATGCAATTATATTTCATTTAGAATTACACTGACGTCCTTTTTATATTTATCATAATTATCACTTCAAGCTACATATTTGATTGGCTAAATTATGGACTGATAGGAAATATATTTTTTTGAAAATTAACATTTCTCGATAAATTACTACTAATTTGTCAATAAATTGACAGTAATTTAATAAGAAGCTTTCCTTTTTTGAAGCTTAGGTTTTGGGTTAAGATCAATAATAGTTCATCTTAGTTAATCAAGAGAAAGTAGATACAGTATAAGGTGACAAATTTTTTCAGGTTTTCGTGGACAGTTCCTGGAAACAAGATTGTCCTGGATTATTTGTTTTGTCTTCTATATTAATCATTAAATGGATGTGCAGCATATATGGCAACACATTTAAATTTATGTTTAGTATAGCTTTAATTGTATAACTGTTTTGTACTCCTATATTGGAATTATCTATAAATGTAGTAAAAGGAGGAAACTTTCAGTATAAACATGGATGAGTTGATGAATTAATGGGAAAGGAAAATGTTTTATAAAAAATAAATGACCCAAGGGGCTATAATGAAGTGATAATGCAAACAATGCTAAGTGCAAAATCCAGAGCAGATTGGTACAGAATTTTTTATATCAAATGTAAAGACAATTTTTTTTATTATTGAAGGCAGAGTTTTAATTCTTATTACAAGAAATAATTTCATCCCTAGAATGTGTGTGCATATTGCTATTGAGATATATACTTTAGATGTTTTAATTTATACCTTAAAGTGTGTGTAATAATTATTCATATCCTCAAAATGCTTTTAAAAAAATATTGATGTGTGCTAGAATAATGCTTTTCTGATCATTTACAATAATTTTTCATGAAACGTGAAAATTATTTGAAATAGTACTCAAAATTGTTCTGATATATGCATAATGTGTGTGTGTAAAATTTCAGGATTGTTTTATCTACTTTAAACTTAAAATCGAAAAACAAGATATAGAAATTATTTCATTGCCATCTACAGAACAATAATAGTAAAAAAAGATGAGATTCATATTTTATATATTCTCAAAAAAGATGGACAAAACAAATCACACACATTAATAGAAACTATTTTTATCACACCTGTTTTTATTTAAAATTTTCTTAAAATAGTTTTTTACAGCTATTTTTTTAAAAACTTATTTACATAAAATTTATCATTGGGGCAAGAATGATTTTATTTTTTAAAGTTTTATAATTAGTTAAAATTGATTTTATTTCACAGTAAGAGTTTTTTTTTCCCATGTGTAACTTTTATGAAAAGAAAATACATAAGCAAATTATAATTGTTATACATCGATGATGATGTAAAAAATTTTTTAAATGGAAAATTCATATTTGTTCATTTAGATTATAGCTCTGCATAAACCAATTCACACTTAAATTCTTGTTGTTCAGTTTTTTCCTGTCATTATTCTTCATTATATAAAGATAGTTCTTTGAGTTCCTAGATTTGCAAGTTTTTTTCAAATGTGAAGTATCAAAAAATATTTGAAAATATGAACTTTAATTGTAATAAATATATGCTAAAAATTCTTTAAAAAGGTATTTCAAACCTTATATGTAGCTGTACAATATAGATATATGTGATTTGCTATGAAATCAAAAAAGGGGGGCAGCTACAGCTGCTTTATTTTTATGTCATAGCAGATAAAAACTTTTTGCTAAAAATCATCATACTATATTTTTATAGCTATATATTTGGTTTGAAAAGCAGAAATAGCATATCCTATGATTTTAGTGGCATAGTATGTAAATAACTTCTTCCATTCCTGGTTTCTAAATTTTTTTGTTATACACAAGACAGATGGTCATACATATGATCATTGTACATGTGTGTAGCTATTATGAATAAGATATTCATAAAATATATACAGATGAACTATTGCCTAAAGGCTTGTCTATTTATCGTAAAAGAATTTTTACATTATTATTATTAAACATTTTGTAGCAAAAAATTATTTGCTTAATTTTTAAATGCCATATTTCATTCTTTAGAAAGATTTAAATAATTTAAACATGAATTATTGATTTTGTAGGCCTTTTGTGTAATTTTATTGTGATCAAATTTCATTGATGAAAATGGAATCACTTTTAGTATTGTCTATGGGAATTTAAATCTGTTTTTGAATTCTTACTTCACAAGCAATTTCCAAGTCAGTCCCAACTTTATGGAATTAATTCTATCTGTATAATTTTTCAATATTCACTTAGAACTGTAAATATTCTGTGATTTTTATCATTTGAAGTTTTAAACAATTTCTGTAAATGATGGTCATCATCAATCTTTAACTTAAACTATCAAATCAGTTTATGTACAGAATGAACACAAGTAATGCAGTAGAACCCCATTTACATATTTATCACTTCTACATTTTTTGCACTTGTACGTTGTTTTGTACGCTCTTTCGATTTTGCATGTAAAATCATCCCATTTGCACATTTTCTATTTATATGTTTTTGCATTTGTACGCTATATTTTTATTCCCTCAGCATCGTTTCGTCGCACTTAAAATCCAAGAAATCTTTGCCAAACTTTTTTGACAAAGGAACAAAAGTAAAACCAGAACTTATCTCACAAGTCTTTCTATTGACTCTGACTCTTCCTTTCACATTTGGATTCATCACTTCAGAAGTTTCGGTTTTGTTTTACTTTTATAATTCATTCAACAGTACAGGTATTTTTCACAGACAGATACTATAGTGTGAGTTAGTTTGGACATTACAGTATGTAGTTTAATTTTTTTAAGTTTTAATGTATTTTTTTCAACATTTAAAGTTAAAATAAAAAGTTTCATTTTAACTTTAATCTAATTTGTCTCCTTCAAAAATGTATAAACAGGGTTCCACTGTATATCCAAAATCATCATACCATCAGTAGGATTAATTATAAATTTTTTAAACTGAATATTTATAAACCAAAATTTTTTAATTGTATGTATACAGTTAATTTTCATACTCTTTTTTGTCATAGAAATTAATGATTTAAACAACTACATGCACACCCTATCCTCAACACAAAAGTGATGCAATCATCATTATTTCTCTGATTTAGTCCACATAATTCATGTGTGTAAATGTCCTTGTGCAATGGTTTAATATATTGGCATCATCCTTTATCATCTGTTCTTATGGTTTTGTTAAATTTTATTATGATAGTGTATTGTATCATAATGAAGATTGATAGTGTGAAATCAAAAATTTAGAGTATTTCTGATGTAGCATTGACTTATTCTCTTTTGAGTTTGAATCGGAATCCATTGTAATTCATAGATTGTTACAATATCTGTCCATAAATATGTATTTTTATAATTTTTTGTGCTCAAATTAACTGATTTTTTAGAAACTATTCTCAGGAAAATCTGATCATCCTCTAGATGTGAACCTCTTTTTACTTCTCTTATCAAAATGTTGAGTTTTTGTCTATTGTGTGCTACTGGGTGGATGAGTCCAAGTTTACAACTGTACTACCTTCTTATTGGAAAGCATTGAATGCGTTTTAATTGAATATTTTATTTAAAAAATTTCATTTCAGTAACTGAGAAATGACCTTACAATGATGAAACAAAATCGATGTAATATTTGCAAAAAAATTAGCAATAGAAAATATTTTCAATAAATATCTGTCACTTTCGAATCAGAATATTTCCGTTCTTGGTTTTTATTCCCGTTATAAATTATTTGAAAAATTCATTCATTGAGAATACTTTAAATGAACCTCATAAATTAGTTAAAAATTAAATGAATTATACCAACATTTTTTGAATATTAAAATAGAATATATATATATATATATATAAAAACTTAAAAATTCATCCATTAAATGATGATCAAAAAAAAAAGCAATAGATTCTGTTAAGATAAAGGATATTAAATCTCTTGAAAATTTGATTATGTATAATTTCACTTGATAAGTTGGCTTTATTTATAGTATCAGACCATTCTCTTTTATATATAAAAAAAAATTTTTAATTTGAAAATTAAGTAAAATGTAGTGTTTTATAAAACAAAAATATTTTTCTAGGCATCATTCATACTTTGGTGATAGAGACTGTCTCGACTGAATAAAAAACAAATGAATTGAACAAAACAATAGTTAGTAATCATATAATTATGGTTATCTAACTTTTACTTTTTATTTTTTAATAAAATTTTAATCTTTACATCTACCAAATGAAATGTCTAATCGTCAGAGATTTTGGAAAATTATAAATCTTCACTACTACTTGTACAATATTAAATCTCTAATAAAACTCTGGCCTAGATAGTTGAGAATTTTGTGCATTATTAATACATTATATTCAAATTTTATAAAAAAAAAATTTATCCTTTTAAACCCCTTGTTCCATACTGAAGTTTCATCTGGAATGATGCAATATTTCTCCCATTTAAATTTAATATTTTCCATAATTTTTATTTGAACTTGAACATAATATTTTAATTAAAAGACAGCCTTGAGAATAAACAGAACTCAAGCATGTTCCGATCACTTACTTCTTTTGTGGGACAGTTTATTTTTGCCGTGCACCCCAAAACGTTTAAATTTTGCATCTGTTACGACCCAGTTTATATCTGGAAACGGAATATAAATAATGGCACATTTAATTTCGAATGATTTTCATAACTAGAAGTTAATCATTAAATGTCATCTGTGTAAATTGGAGATAAATTTTATAGTATCATACTGAATAATTCACCAGGGATTCTTGTATGAGTAAATAGGTTAAGTAGAAAATGATAAAAACTGTATGAAATTATATAATTGTTTCCTTTGAACTATTTTTAATGAATTATTCATTAATTGATGTGTAATCTTTTTTATTTTTATAAAAAATTTTTTGATGATAATTTTGTATTAGCTTATATAAAAGAAGACATTGCATAATGTGTCAATTTTAATAAGTAAACCTATATCTTTGTTGAATATTTATTAAGGTAAATTTAAATCCTGGTAGGTTAATGTGACCTTGATTAAATTAAAATTTTTAAAAATATCACTTAACATTGTTTCAAAAAAGGAATAATTTTTTGTGTGTGTGTGTGTGTGTGTGTGTGTGTGTGTGTGTGTGTGTGTGTAAGTAACAATTTAATTCAGACTGCTATAAAGGGCATTCAGAAATTCAAAATTTCCAAAATTTATTACAATCATCAGGAATTTTTTTTAATATAAAAATATTGTATAAACAAAGGAAATGATCTCACACATACACACACATTTTTCTTTCGACATTTTAAGTGTTTTTGCGTGGTATATATACAGTATACGCTTTAAACAGATTCAGATGCATTTCTATGAATAGCATAATTTCCTTCATTCGCGGAAGGAAAATTTAATAAAAGAAATCCATTATATAAACTCGTAAAAGCAATTAGTCGTGTGTGTGTGTGTGTGTGTTGTGTACGGAGAATGTTTTTCGAGATGCATTTTTATAATGGTCACAAGAGTTAATCTAATTGTTAGAAAGGACGTATTATTTTAGATCGTTCGACAGATTTAAATTTTCTGATGATTCATATCCGTCTGTTGTTTTTGTCATCCAATATCATCATAAAAATATTACAGGAAGTTCGATGTTTCAGACTGGATCGAAGCCAAATTTTTTTTTTTTTTTTTTTTGGTTGTCTCAAAATTAATCGAAATTCAGTATTACACGCGAAAAATTGTAATATAATTTCGATCGATTTTTTTTTTTCAGGAAAACTTTTCTTGTTTTATGTAAGTCGCCAATCATAATAATTGGCTAGAAAAATTGAAGAATAAATTTTTATTGTTATTGATTTGTGCTAGTAATTATATATATATATATATATATCTTTATAGAATTGGGTCAAAATAAAAAAAAATGGATATCGGATCGAAGTGGGGGGGAGAAACACGAGATTTCTAAAAGTGAAAAAAACGATTGTTCCACATTTTCCGAAATTACTCTCTCATGAAGTAAATAGTTCACTGTGAAGATTTACTGGATTTTTGTTGTTTTAGCAGCGAGGATAATAAAAATGTCATCTGTATATTTAAAGCACTACAGAAAAAAAAAAATGTGAAACATGTTTTATTGTATCCCTCTCACAACATCTTATGCTAAAAATATATATATACACTTGTGATTTTAGAAATTGGAATGAAACTTTTGTTTTTTTTTATCGTCTGATGAATTGTTAGAGCATCTCTTTTTATAGAATTTTTATTGTTTATCTATAAAACAGAACTGAAGACAAGTTTAGACTCTTCTGGCGAAATAAACAAGTTCCGAGAAATCCGACAAACACACGCGAAATGTGTCTAGCAAAACGAGTCATATACACTTGATCGGAACACGTGGTAATAAACAGTTGTCGCTAATACATAAAATTAACAATTGCAACATACACGGAGAATGTGGACTTGCATTTGATACTCAACAAACAACTCCAACTTTATTGATAGTTTGAAGTTAGCTGAAGTGTGGTGATAAAATTACAGAACAGCCGCTCCCACGGTGTTCGGGGACAAAACCGACATCTCGTGATTTACCGGTATGTGTTCTGACAAATAAACAACACAATATATTACCGAAAGGGAACAGACCCCGAACTTTCACCCGATACGCCAGCAGCGGCTTGTCACTCGTGTATCAAGTTGTTACTGCAGAAAAAGACGTTTACTTCCTCGCACATTTTTAACGTTATCCCTGTGTTTTATACACAGAATTTTTATACCATCATTCGTGTGTTTTATGCACACAGGCCCTTATAAAACTTGTATCCTGTTTATGTAACAATAAAAATTCCCTTAGTATACTATTTCATCGAGGAACTTGAGTGAAGGGAGGGAAGTGTAATTGGAATCTCAGTGTGTTTAACACAGATGTCAGCAATCACAAATGAGACCAGATGACCACGTTACAATCGTTAGAAGAAGATTGTGTGTTATGTAGTGTTCTGTAGAGTCTCATACAAAGGATTTTTAATCTGATCTGTTAAATCGATTATTATAATTGTTTTTAACAATTGAAATTCATCGTTTTGTGCTTACTGTATTTTGTTGTGTCTTACCGTTTAACAGGGCGCATAAAATTTGGAATTTTACGAAGTTGCATTATCATTATTATAACTATAAACACTGCCCACACCTAATTCTTAGAATATTATCTATTCACGCGATAATTACTTCACTTGTAATAAAGTATCACGCAATACGCAAGAAAAATTTTAAATGAAACAATCGCACTAAAAATATTGCGACACATTAATTGAAGGTAAACAAAAATTTTATAACAGTTCCGATTCAAAATTATTTTTTTCTTCCTATTTTCTAAGAAAATTTAGTCCAAACCAGTTCTGAAAATATCATTAGTCTTATTATGCACTTTATAACGTGTTTATATAAATGCAATTTTTTAATAGGTAATGCAGTTGTGCACATTGTATGACATAACTTATGCAGATACTGTGTTTTAGAATATTGATAATTAATTATTTTAAAAATTGTTTTTTTGATCCGTTAGAAAGGAGCCAAAGAACGTTCATTGACATTCTGGAATGAACGGAATGTCGAATGATAATCCTTTGACCCTGTTAGAAGGGGAGTACTTCAGCTACGTCATTAATTTAAAAAAAAAAAATTGTATCGATGCACTGTTATGTTTGCTAAATAATATTTTTTTATTCATTTGAAATTTGATGTGTAAAAATTTCGATAATTTTTAGCCATTTATTATAGGTATGTGCAACTCGTATGCTAATTAGAAAAGATGACACGTGCATGACGCATCACAAATACCATTTTTATATATACAGTATATTTTTTCTGCTTACTAATTTTCTCACATGAATATTTTAGTCTCACGAAATTAATTTCAAAATAATTTTATATATTTTTCAGTCATCACATGAACGTTGCTCATGCGTTTAGCGAGAGTTATGTCGTGTGGGTGTAATGCATTGTTGCGACATTTATGTAAAATTTAATTCTGTATTCTACAGCTGTTTCTCGCATGCATATATTAGAAAAACGTACTTAATTGCTTAATGTTATAATAATTATAAAAGATGTGACTATTCTTGCTTTGTGTATTATATACTATAGTTCTTATGATATATGCATTCTGCAGCTGTTTCGGTGCAGGAAAAATAGTTTCGATTATTTATCATGCACAGAAACCATAGTTAAACATGCGCAGAAAAGCAGAAAAAACACAATCGTGTTAGCAATGTTTATTGAAAAATGAAATATAGTATTGACATACTACTGCTGTAACAACACGAGAATTTTCTGTCTGTTTTAATGTAGCAGTACAGATTTTATACATTTTTCTATTTTTCTTAGCCAGCGAGATGAACTAAATTCGCTAAATCCGTGTTGTCCTCTCTTAGCGCAGCCAGAAATTCAGCACGAGAGTGCAGTTAAAGCAAAACTTTAAGAAATATTGAATATTGCTGTATATTTTTGCATTGCCGTCTTGTTTAGATTTGTGTTACATATTTTATTGAATATAATTGATTTATACCAGTTATATCGATAATTATATAAATAATAATCACATGAAATCATTGGACAAATGGATATTATGAGCAAGAGGTTAGGATTCTACTTTGACTGCCTCGCGTCTGACCCTAGTTGCTCTAGTGCAGTGGTTCTCAACCTTTTTGTAGCGGCGGAACACTTTTCGTACTAAATATGAAAATAACGGAACACCATCTTAACTGTAACTTTGAATAGGTTCGCGGAACACCAGTTGAGAACCACTGCTCTAGTGCGACGCATCTATGAATAAATCCCATTATAGAGCGCCTTAATGCCTGTTACTTTCTCATGCTTGATAAGGTAATGTTAATACTGTATACATTCACATGCATATTAACATTGATTTCAATATGCGCACGCGGCACCGCGAAAACGTGAGGCAGTCAAAGTAGAATCCTACCAGCAAGAAGAGTGCAATTGCTGCTTTGTATCCCCTTGTTGCGCCACTGTTTCCACATATACTGCTCTGTTGACGCATTCAACATACTATACGCTGTTATGTTAAGAAAATCTATAACAGGCCAATTTTTCATAGAATAATTTGTAAACAAAACCACTCTTGTATTGATGACAAAATGCATCGCAATTGAAAGTTATGTTTATTAAAAAATCAATGGTAACAGGTGTATGACCGATAGAAATATTCAAGTAAAAACAATTGTTACCATATAAATAAACAGGGGCATGAGTAACAACACTGCTATCCCTTTTATTGATATTCTATACAAGTGCATTGTTCGGATTTCGAAAACTTTTCCTGTATTATCTAAAGTTACCATCAGAAATTTCGTTTTTTTAAAAAAATCATAAATATAATAAAAAATTATTAAACTGCATCGATAATCAAAATAAAATAGTTTTATTAAGTTAATTATGAATGCGTTAAATTGATTACCAAAAGAATCTCTGCAGTCGTATCACCAAATCGGAAAAAAAAAATGAATTCTAGATGACGTAATAATCATACGTAATTTCTTTACGTATTGAAAACGTAATAATTAGTTTTTCTGTATGATTGGCTCGTCACTTTTTGAAATTTTAAATGCTGGCTCGTGATTGGTTAAATGCATATTGTATTAATTATTGGAATTAAAATTTCATAATCGAATAATTATTTCTCCTTTTTTTTTAATTAAAAGAAGATAATCAATCAATCAAAAGTTTAAAACATAAAGAAAATAATTTCTTTGAGATAATCTTTTTTTAATCTGATGATGATGATGATGATCATTATTTAGACGTTTTGAAATATGGAATATTTTATCATTAAAAAAATAATTGATAGCAAATCATTTTTTTTTTTTTATTATTCCGAATAATAATAATGTGATTAAAAGTTAAACGTGATTAATTAAGTAGCAATCTAATCAAGCAATCAAACTTATTTTTATTCTGTCGAAAACAAAGAGTGATTCAGGAACTTAATAAGCACAATTATTGATCTAATTAATATTTTTTGTTATCTTTGTTACTCTGTATCTGTATAGCAAGTTTAGTCGTCACGAAACACGCAGACGATCTAAAAATATATATATTTATACGAATTTTTGAGGTTTGATATACTGTACGTTGTTAATGATTACCATCGTTTCGTCGTGTTTGTTCGACGCATCGCCTTTTGAAATTTTCGAATATTAGAGTATGATTGGTTAAAAATAGATGCAATAAATTTTAATCGAAAAAAAATAAATAAATTTAATTTTTATTTCTACCTAGACGAAAAAATAAAATAAAATAAATCGATTCGGAAACAAAACAAATTAATGTAGTATTATCGAGTTTAATCGATTATTAATTAATCGCGCTTTAACAATACGAATCTCGTCAATTTTCTATTGGCTCCTGGTATTTTGAATATTAGCGCCTGATTGGTTAAACGTGATAAATTGTTAGCAGTCATGATAAAAATCTCGATTATTCAAAAAGAGGAGATTTTAATTAAAAACTCTCATTTAATATTTTTGTCGTCTCCGCAAATTTTATCACTACAGAACGAACTTAACAAGTAGTAGTAGTAGTCATTAGTTATTAATCTTATAAATATTTAGTCTTTTGCAGTCTTAGAAACTTCAAGAACATTCTATTGTTCGGTATAGTGACAGCAAAATAATTATTTCGGTCATGCTTGAGGAAGAGAGAATGTTTTATGCCAGAACTGTCTGGAATATTTCACACTTCACTTATACATAGTTTAGGTCACTGACTATTAACTAATTAATTTTTCTTGCGATAGTATTAAAATACCCAAAAAAAAAAGGAAAGCAGAGTGTACATTTTTAAACTTTTTGTTAAAAAAAAAATGTGAAGAAAAACGAACAAATTTTTCTCTTTTTCTTTTACAAATGCCTGGATTGTTTACTTTAATGTGTGCATTCTGTTCTAGTTTTGCAGCTGTTGTTCGACTCCCCCGTGTTCGGGATAGGTTTTAAAACGTATTACGCGTACACGTACAGAATAATTATCAAATTCGATTTTAATAAATTAACTCGATGACGTTACTGCTATTATTAATATTATTTTTATTTTTTTACCGATTAAAATTCAAACATGATTTTCGTATTCTAATTAAAGCTTTAATTATAAAGTCGCATTTATGATACTGTGTAAATTTTTTGTGCAGTTGCCGTTCCTTCTTTTCTACCAATCATCATCTGTTTCTAATTCAACCGATGTTAACAATTAGTGCATTCCTTACTCCACACCGTCCCACCATTTCCTGTTTGTCTGTACTAATTGGGCTTACTGAGTATCTTTCTGCATTTTTTTTTTCTTTTTTAACTTTTTTTCCGCGTTGTTCTGCGTACAAAATAAAATTAAAAAAAAAATTAATGAAGTAAGCAAAAAAATTTCAAAAATTGAACTAATTTAAATTAAAATTAATGGAAACCTGTAATAACGTATTCCGACTTTGCTATTGGTGCGTTATTTATTTTAAAATTTTGAATGGCAGCACGCCATTGGTTAAAATTCGATATGCTGTGTTATAACGTTTTAACTCGTCGTCGTGCCTTTTTTTCTATTATTATTATTATTTTTAGTTTTAGCAGAAGAATAAAGTATACTTAAATTTAGAAATTGTTTTAAAAATAAATAGCGAAAACTCTGTTTATTTGAATAGGTTCGACATGTCAAAACTTAATGGAACTCTGTTCTAAAAGTAGAATTTTTTTTTTTGCACCCGTACAATGTAATAAACCTTTAAGTAAAAAAAAAAAAAACCTTCCAAATCAATTATTACTTGGATGGTTTTCTAATCGATCGACCATTGAATGAATACTTACAACAGACTTGTTCATTCAATAATTCAGAATGTGCTTAATCTAAAATTTATAACAGATCACTTTAAATAGAAGCAATCGATCACACTCGTGAATTATTATTATATTATTATTAATATTATATTTTTAAACTTGCAACAAATTGAATTTTATGATTGGTTAAGCGTCAAATAATAGAAATCATGACCTAAACACAAGAATGGAAACTTGAAACACAACAAAACACGCGCAAAAAAAAAAACAGATGAATTGACACGTATCCGTGGTCTAGAATTAATCAGATAATAAATAATAGACGCCCCCAGAAAATCGATTAAAAAGACTTTAACTAAACACAGGAATGCAAGACCAAAAACATAAGAAACAAAACGTGAAACACATGAATTGACAGATAATAAATAATAATAAAATCGATTAAAAACTAAATACAGAATGCAAGATCTAAACACAAGAATCAAAACCTGAAACACATGAATTGATAGATAATGAATAATAACAAAATCAATTAAAAACTAAGCACAGGAATGCAAGACCAAACACAAGAATCAAGACCTAAAACACACGAAAAACACATGAATTGACAGATAATAAATAATAACAAAATCAATTAAAAACTAAGCACAGGAATGCAAGACCAAACACAAGAATCAAGACCTAAAACACACAAAAAACACATGAATTGACAGATAATGAATAATAACAAAATCGATTAAAAACTAAACATAGGAATGCAAGACCCAAACACAAGAAATCGAAACCTGAAACACACAAAATGAAACACATGTATGACAGATAACGAGCAACAATAAAATCGATTAAAAATTTTTTTTGATTCTGAAAACGATAGAAATAATTTCGAAAATATAGTATTGTACTAAGAAAATAACAATTAATTAATTGACACAAAGACCAAAATCATTGCTGAGTAACTAATATAACCTAGATTATGTTCGAAAATAATTGATATTCATCAAGGCCACGAAACTATCAAGTAACAATAAGGCCAAAACTAAAAAAACATTAATAATTATTAATTTAAACACTAAAATAATAACAACACACACAAACAACAACAATAATAATCGATAGATACCAAATATAAAAAAAAAATAAATTTTATCTAGTTTTACAATAAAATACTGTATATCAAACTGCTATCTCTTTCATAATAAACACCACTTATTATTTATGATACTCTTTTTCTTACTAGGAAGTATTTTTATTACTCTGGTACTATCACACACATGTTTTTAAGAATAAACTACTACAGTAAATGACACGACATTACTGGAAAGAGTGATTATTCTTCAATTTTATGCAATAAAATTCGAATTAGACTCAGTAAAATATAATTTTTCGCCAAGGGATATTACTTTTCTGAGTCACGATAGTAATTAAATCGAGATCACGATATGTTAATAGTTCAAGGTTAAATATCCTTACAAAGAATGATCCAAAATGCAGGTGTAACTGGCTATTTGTTGTAAATACTATAATAATAAAAAGGATGAACTGTTATTTTTTTACCATTTATAAAAGAGTAATGGCTGATAAAAAGTTCCCATGGGATCACAGGGGTGAATAATGGAGACAGAAAAAAAAGGACTTGGACTTATAAAAGATAATAGTATAATATATTATAGTTACAGAATGGTTATTGCGTATGTAGGCTATATGCAGGGGAGGACCGTTAACTTCGGGACCCCCTGGATTAGCATTATTTGGGGGCCTACCGAATTAACCCAAATTAACCTAAAATGTCAAACGGTGAGAGAGTTACGCTAAGCTCTAACGTATTTCAGAGGAACTAGACTTGCACTCCCATTCCGACGTATGTACGCTATATTCAGGGGAGGACCGTTAACTTCGAGAGCCCCCTGGATTAACATTATTTGGGGGCCTACCGAATTAACCAAAATTAACCTAAAATGTCAAACGGTGAGAGAGTTACGCTAAGCTCTAACGTATTTCAGAGGAACTAGACTTGCACTC
>WUQG02000011.1:126630-140684 GCA_011317285.2 Androctonus mauritanicus | reverse complement strand
CCCAGAAGCTCGGGGCCCCCCGCGTCGCGGGGTCTGCTGACCGTCAGTTACGCCACTGTCCCATACTTCAGGATTTGGTTCCCATAACCCCAAGGGGTATGGATACTTCTGGTTCAGATAAAGATCAAGATCATATATTATGGCAGGAGCAAAGCAGGCGGTCAAATAACATGGGGAAAAATTGAATGTAGACAAAATCATCTGATTCAGTATTTTCACTTCTACAAGTTTTGTTTTTATTATTATCTTATTTTTTCTGTTATATTTTTATTATATTATAATTTTATTTATTAAAATATAATGAAATGTCTATAATTTATAGATATTTAAAATTTTTTATTTATTAGCGATAAATAGATAAACAATTATCTAAAAATTCACAGGAACCCAAAATGACTACATGCTACAAATGCCTCAAATCATATATAATATAAAGATAAAGAAAAAATTTTTTTCACCAAAATTTCAGTTAAATTATGTTATATTATTAAATTTAACATTTTAAGTTATATGACAGAACTGTAATGTCAACCATTCTGCATTTGGACATACAAAATTGATAATTTGATAAATGTATCAATCTGTTCAAAAATGTTAAGTATCATTATTGATATTATAATGTTCATTGCAGTATTCAATTTTTTTCAGTCATAAAAAAATATTTTGTCATAATATCAGGAAAATGCAGTCATTTTTTTCCATTTTTTTTTTATTTTTATTCAGAATTTTTATTAAAAAATTATTTTTTCTGACTTATACAAAATCTAGATTATATAAAAAAAACTTTAATCATAATTATTTTTATAAAAGGAAAAATTTCTATACTGGTATATTATATGGAAAAAAATCTTATGAAAATGTTATATTAAATTTGATGAAACTCAAGGTTAGGTTCAAGAATCATTTGTATGATAGGTAAATAAAAAATATTAAATGAAAACAGAAAATACATTAAATTTTATGAAATCTAGTACTTTACATTTTATAAAGAAAAATCCTCATTTTAAATTCCAATAATTTTATCAAAGTAATCTGGTACTTTCATTTATTTATAAAAATTTTGCATTTCAATTATTACAGATAGTATTGGAATGTTTTTATTGATTGTACTTTTAGTATATTTTCCTTCTCTTGATTTTTTTTTAATCAATCCTTTCCAACATAATAAGCTGATGCTCTTTCTGATTTCCACATTGAGTTTAATTACAGATATTGTATTAGAATGAATATTTAAAGAAAATCAATAATAGGAAGTGAAAATTGTTTTATATTCAAGCATCTGAAAAATATTCATGTAAAAGACAAAAATTCTTGGCAGAAGTATTATCATTTTATAATATACTGCACCATACAGATTTACTGCCAGATCATCCTTAGTTTTTCACATACAATTTGTAATTTTAAAATGATATTAATAAAAACAGATTAATTATTATTTTAAATATTTCAAAAATACTTCAACAGTCTATTAAATACAATTATACTGATAATATTTTATATGATATATATGTATATATGACAATTTGTTACCAATGTCAACATTTCTGATTAGATATAATTGTATAAATTTTGAATTTATAGATGAACAGAGGAAATTTTGCCTTTTAACAAAATTATTATTGGTATTTTATTTGAGATTTTACACTGCCAAAAGTTACTATTTACTTGCTAACTTTTCTTTTTATTAGATGAAATATAACTTCCTTTTAACTTTTAATTTCATCTTTTAATTTGTTATTAGCTATATGTGTTAGCTTTGAATTTGATTTCTTGATGATTTTTATGAAATTTATTTGAATAAATATTTCAAATATATGTATATCATTAAACAAATGTGCATATATACTAATTTGAATGAAATACATGTACAATCAATAGTAAGTAGCAGTATTTTCTATATTTTATGCTTTAGCATACTTTATATTTAAAAACTATGAAATAATTTTGAACATATATGGTATTTGTTGTTTATAAGTTTATTTACAAACAAAATTTCAGTCAATACACTTTTAAATTTATATATCAAGCCCAAACTTATTAAGGATTAATAATCAAACAATAATTAAATATGTTCTAATTGAAATTAATTAGGGGAATATCTACAAACCAAATAAAGGACACAATAATGCATATTCTGTCCTTTATTTGTCATTGATAATAAATATTAATACCAAATAAAATACATTAAATTAAATAAAACTTGCAGTTTATATCATTATATAATTTGTGTCCTTTATTTGGTATTGATATTTATTACCTGATTACCTTATGATGACTCAAGTCAACTGAATATCAGTCAAATAATTCTACTATTACAAATTAATTTAGAAATAATTGAAATTAAGGATTAAAGTATCTTTTGCCAATGTAGATCCAAGGTATTGATTAATAATTAAAGTAGAAATTTTAATATTTATCTAAAAATAAAATTTTTCCTGATCCAGAATCGAACTGGAGACCATTAGGATAATGCTCTAACATCCTACTAGGACACCAGATGAATAAATCCTTCAGATAGCTTATAAAGAAAAGAAAGAAGAGCTTAACTAAAATTCAGACAAACACATACAATAGACATGTCAACAAGATAAACTCCCAACCAAGCTAATTCGGTAGCCATGAACCCTCTATAACAAAGCTGGGCAGATTATAGACTTGCTCAATCAGATAATATATATCAAGCAAATAAACTTAATAGGGATCTAATAATCAAACAGTAATTAAATATAAGCCAAATAACCCTAGCATTACAAATTAATTTAGAAATAAGTGAAATTAATTATTAAATTAACGTTTGCCAATGTGGCTCCATCTATTGATTAACAATTAAACTAGGAATTTTACTTATCAGAAATGAATCTAATAATAAATTGTTGTGTAGAGAACAAGACCCTAAGAGAGGGAGGATCGCGGAAATGGTGGCGATCTACACCAACTGAAGCAAGAGATGTAAACCAATTAATAAGTTGGATCCTGCCTCAATAAGTAATGTTTGGAAATGGTGTAATATTTCCAGAAATTAACGAATAGTTAAGCACGGGCTTTTGAGAATACTCGGACTTCATGGCAATATTTTAGCCAGTGAATACTTATTATAAATTTACCTGATGTAATCTGTGAAACATTTGACTCGTGTTGCTATAGCAACATTTTAAAGTCAAAATTTAGAAATTAGAATTCGGGCATTCTATAGAATTCTTGTATATTTCGTTAATTTTAGTAGCTGATGAGGTTATGTCATATAATAACACTCAAGCACTGCTAGCAGTAAGAAAGTTCATAGTTTATTAAACAAAAAACTAAAACAAACATTTTCAACAACTCTCTATTGCCATCATCAGGTTCACACACAAATAAAAGAATATGTAAACAAACATAGAACACTATCGGTATAAATTTAAAATTTAAGTCAAATGGTTACCATAGCAATTTTTTACAATCAATAAATAAATAAAATAGAAATAAAAAACAAAAAACATATATTTTAAATGGTATGGCCATCAAATCATGGTGATATATAAAACTGCCGCGTGGACATATTTATTAACGCAACAAAGAGCAATATGAATTGCTACATAACTTATACCCGTCTGTATCTAGCCCTTTTATTTTTTATATATCATCATGATTTGAAGGCCATACCATTTAAAATATATGTTTTTTTGTTTTTTTATTTTTATTTTATCTATTTTATTTATTTATTGATTGTAAAAAATTGCCATGGTAACCTTTTGACTTAAATTTTAATTTTGTACCAATAGTGTTCTATGCTCGTTTACGTATTCTTTTATTTGTGTGTGAACCTGATGATGGCAACAGAGAGTTGTTGAAACATTTGTTTTGGCTTTTTGTTTAATCAACTATGAACTTTCTTACTGCTAGCAGTGCTTGAGTGTTATTATATGACATAACCAGTACAGGAAGCAGTTTTTTTGACTAAGTATGGAACTGATGAAGATTATATTTTAATCGAAAGCACTACTACTGTATTCTCAAACTTTTATTAAAACTTGCTGTTTCCTGCCTTAGAGCTGTTGGTATTTACCTAATTTATAACTTATGGCAGAGTGAAATTTGATACTTTTTCTGAATCATAATTTCTTTATACAATACAACATAGAAATCTATAAATCACAGAGGCATATTTGAAGAAGCATATTTCACTTGAGCAAAATTTATTTGGAGAGTATGATTTCAATGAATATTAAATTAAAATTTATTAACAACCATTCAAATAGAAATTTTCTAAATAGTTGCTAATATGTTTCAATTTAACATTTATTGAAATATTCTTCTGATTTTTGGAGACATTTTCAATCTTACTTTTCAGTTTATATGCTGCTTTCTAATCAAAGACTAGTAAAATAGCATTGCTATTACATTCCTGTATAACTTTATACCACTTTCCATCAGAGGTTATTAAGGGGCAAGATATTTCAAATTCCCATTATGATCTAGCTATGCCCTGGTAGAATCAGCAGGTCAAGCCTGGATCACTCCCAAAAAATCTGCAGGTATGGGACTTGAAATTGAATCTGGATCTTTCAAATAGTAAGTGACTGCTTTACCTTCAAGCCATCTTGAAGGTAAAGCAGTCACTCAAGCACTGCTAGCAGTGCTTGAGTGCTTTTTCTGGACTTGATGAGCTGTACTTAGCTTTCTCTAAATGCATATGTAAATATAGGACTTGGATACAGTAGATAATAAACAACATGGAATGTTGGTCTGTTGAATGAAAATTTTTATAAGGTTTCCATCTGGTAACCAGCTTCTTCATTACACTATCGAAGAAAACTGTTATATGTACTACAATCTTTAATATAAAAGTCATTTTTCATCATTTATATAATCAGACAGTATTTGAACATATTTCAGTAAAAACAGTTGTCATTATTTAGCTCAGGAAAGCACTATAATTTTTTAATAAAAATTAATGACAATTTAGACCTCAATTTGTAAAAATTTAATTTATGAGCATTTTTCAAAAATGCTTTAATCTTTCAAACTGGGGTTGAAGTATATTTTTTATTTTTATAAATTATCAATTTTGATAAAAATTTCCAAATTTGATCTACTTTAATAAATATACATTTGCAAATGGCTATGCATGATGTGTGCCAATTTTAATTCCTCACAAAAATGATCAGAGTGACAAAAGAAATATTTCTTCATTATTAGCAATAAAACTTAAAAAAATATTACAAATTAAACATTTTTTTCCTAGTAATATGTTTTTTGTATGTTTTTATAATAAATTTTTTAATCTGTGCTTAATTATATCTAAAGATAATTTTTATTTATTAATTGTAAAGTTAAATATGGATATCTAATTCATTTATAAATTTAATGTAAATATTTTTCATTAAAAATTGTACAAAGAGTTTGGAAAATAATGTTGATAAATTTAAGTATAATTTTGATTTTAATTTATCATAGAAGTTTTGTAATGATCATTGTACAATTTTGAAGTTTTGTCATATACTGTATATATTATATTAATATATTAATTTTATCATTAATAATATTATTTAAAAATGAATATTTTTATCTCATTTTTAAACTTTATATATTAATGAAATTAATAAATTTATTTGCTTTACTTTAAGTACAACCTACCTTAGTATCTTTAATAGTTAGTACCTTGGTAAATTAAAATAAGATAGTATCTACCTTATTTTAATTTTTAAATAAAATCAAAGTATTTACTGCAGTATAGGAGGAAAAAAAGTTTTTGTAAATAAAAGAACATCAGAAAACTATCAACATCATGCTGATAATAATGAAGAAATATATTAAAAAATCAAAGGAATTTCAAAAAATACCCATTTAAAAATAAAGCACAGCATAATTCAATTATAAATATTACAATGTAACAAATACATAAAAACTATGTATTAATCATAATAATTATGAAAATGTCATATATTGTCATAAAATGTTAATTAGTAATATTTTTTTATAATCATTGATTAGGAAAATTTTTAAAAAATTTTTAAATTTATGTTGTATTTAAAATATGATGTATATTAATATTTATGTTCTGTTGAAATCCAAAAGTTATAACAGAATCAAACCTGATGATGGCATAGTACACCAAAAGCATTGGGTCATTTCTGTTATATTGCAATAAGTGCTTCAATTTTATTTAAAAATTAATAAATTTATTCATGATTAAGAAATCAAAATTAATAATTCATTTTACAGACAATTAGAAATACAAAAATTATCTGTTGTTGGTGGCCATTTAGATAGTCATTGTGAACCAACTAGTACTAAAGAAGGAAGTAATGTAGAATTGAGGATTATTATCCTAACAAAATCTGGAAAGGTATTATTAATAGCTCTAAATTATAATTTTAAAATTAATTTTTTTATCTATTATTGCAGTTGTGTGAAATTTTGAATTACACATGTACTAGAGTCCCAATTTATATTATTTAGTATTGTAGCATTTGTAAAATATCCTAATAATTAATTGCCCCAAAAATAGTCTCTTGTCAACTAATTGTATGATATCTTTAAAATTATATAAGCATATACATTTATACTTCACTTAACACACACTCATTTAGCATATTTTTGCTATAATGTACAATCAGTTTTATTATCCATCCCTGCTATAATGTACTATGACATCAAAAATTTCTACCATTCCAAAACTGACAATCCGATTTGATCTAAAATGACATTGCTGAAATGGATATGCTATATATAATTTTGTTTTTATATTTTATTGTAATTAAAAAATAATAATTTTTCTTTAATATGTAAAAAAATATAATTTTTTATTGTATTTTATGATTTTTTTTTTACTTTTTACAATTATTTCAAAATCCAGATGGTTTATGATTGATATCAAAACAAACTTTTCATTGTTTAATTTGAAGAAGCAAATCACTGCTATGTTGGTTAGAAAAAGTGATAATAGTTATGATTTTTGCAATAGAAATTATTCAAAGCAAATTCAAAGCATACATGATATTCAAATAATAATATAGGATATAAGAAAGTGAAAACAAAAAATGTGCAAAAGAAATTTCCTCACAGTTATTGAAATATGAAATGCATCCATCACCCAACTATTGTGGAAAATGCAAATCTTATGAACCAGATAAATGCATAATCATCATTGATATTTGTTAATTTATTAGGAAACGTTGATGATTATTATGCATTTATATTATTTATTGGAAATATCAGAGATTGCCATAATTAATTTATATAATGATCCTCAGCAGAGCTCTCTATCAATGTATTTTTTTTAATAAGTGCATATTTGTACAAAACACATTAAAAAATAATTTTTGAGTTATATAAACTTAAAATAGAAAATAATATATTATCTATATATTATTTTAAATAATATATAATGGAAATTCTTTACTGCTCATAATTTACAAAATGCTTATATATTGTTGAGAAAAATATGATTGAATTAACTTCTTTAAACATATTTAATTGTTTTTAGTAAATGTCAATCAGAATTTAAAATATCATTTTATAATATATGGGAAATTCAAACAGTATCACAAAAAATTTCATTGTAAATCTATATGCTTAATATATCAGAACTGCAAACACGATGCCAGCAGATTTCCAATATAGAAAATCAACTTTTATTTTAGAAATTGAAATATGAAGTGCTTTTTATTTTTTGTGCTTTTAATAATTTAAATAAACTTTGCCTTATAATTAGGCTTTTATATTATTTTTATTTTAGTTTTATAATAAAATTTGAATAATTTTCCATATCCATAGTATCTTTAAGAAATATAGAAAAAGAGAATTACTCAAATAAATTGATAGCATATTAAAATCAAAGAATAATACTGAATTATGTTATCAATTTTAATAAAATATAATATGAAATAATTAATAATTATTATTGCATAAAACTTTGATGGACAATAGTTGATTTATTTTAATTTTACTAAATCTCAGTGAATAATTTCATCATTAAAATATCTATATACAAATGATGCAGTTGTTTGCTTAAAAGTTTTATAAAATTTAAATTAATATAAAATAATTTTTTTTACCAAAATTTTATATTGTGATATTAATTATTTCATATTCTATTTTGATTATATAGAGTTGTTCAGAAAGTAATTTTGTTTTTTTTCCATGAGTGGCATTAGTTGTATTTTTAATCTTCCAATTTCATTTTAAGCCATATTGTCATTATACATTTTGATAGCTGACATTTATAAAAAAAACTGTTTTGATTCTGTGCAATTGTTTTTTTGGTTTTGTATCAAAAATGGAAAACAAAAAGGAGCATTTTCGGCATAATTTACTTTTCTATTATTGAAAAGGTAAGAATGCTGTTCAAGCAAGAAAAAAGTTATATGAAGTGCATGGAGAAGATGTGTTAACAGAATGCCAATGCCAAAATTGGTTTGAAAAATTTCATTCTGACAATTTTGATATTAAAGATGCACCACATTCTGGAAGGCCAGTTGAAACTGATGAAGACAAAATAAAGGCATTGATTGAAGCAAACTACCAAATAACAACACAAGAAATTGCTGAGTGATTGAATTTGTCAAATTTGACTGTTCATGACCATATGAAATGACTTGGTTTCATTTCAGAACTCAATATTTGGGTTCCACACATTCTCAAAGAAAGAGATTTGCTCCATCACATTGACATCTGTGATTTGTTGTTCAAACATCAAGAAAATGATCCATTTCTGAAGCAAATCATAACTGGTGATGAAAAATGGATTGTTTATGACAATGTTGAATGCAAGAGGTCATGGAGCAGAAGAGATGAGCCAGCTAAAAGCACTTTGAAAGCAGATATTCATAAAAAAAAAAAAAAATGGTGCTCTCTGTTTGGTGGGATTTCAAGGGAATTATTATTTTTTGAACTTTTGCTAGACAATTTCATAATTAATTTACAAATGTATTGCCACAAATTGGATAAATTGAGTGATTCCAAGAAACAGAAGGGACCAGAATTGATTAATAGAAAAGGTATAGTATTTCACCATGATAACACCCAACCTCATATAAGTTTGATGACTTGCCAGAAGTTGTTGCAGCTTGAATGGGATTGTTACCACACCCACCATATTCACCATATCTGGCACTTTCTGATTATTACTTGTTCTGGTCTTTATAAAATTCTTTAAACAGCTAAACATTTAGTTCAAATGAGGATGTCAAAAATCACTTAGTTCAGTATTTTTGCAAGCAAACATCAAAAGTTCTACTTGACTCATCATTAATTCTTTTATACTGCCTTAAACACGTCAATTATTAGGTTAAATAAGTACATTCGAACGGCAGTTGTGTATAGATAAACTTCTTTATTTCCCTTAACATTTTTGACAAATTATAATTTTGTCATCCTCAGAGGTTAACGACAAAGAACATACGAACTTGGAAATATTCCAAGTTCGTGTGTTCTTTGTTGTTAACCTCTAAGGATGACAAAATTATAATTTGTCGAAAACGTTAAGGGAAATAAAGAAGTTTGTCTATACACAACTGCCATTCGAGTGTACTCAAAAGTTCTATGAGCATGGAATCATGCTCATAGAACTTTTGCTACCGGAAAGATGACAAAATGTATTAGACAAAAATGGTCAATATATAATTGAATAAAATATTTATGTACTATAAAAAAAATTGTTGTTCATTTTCATGAAAAAAATGAAATTATTTTCCAAACAACCCCTATACTTGGCACCATTTTGCATTCATTAAATGATTAAAATTAGATTTCAAATTTTGGACTGATGCTCTTTTCAAAAACTAATAATAAATGATGATTGATTAACCTTGATCTTTCACAGTTTTATTATTATTTATTAATGAAAATATTTGTTCACATAAATATATGTTTCTAAACATAGTTGATATCACATTCTAAGAAATCAATTTACTGATAAATATGTGCAGAAATCTAGAATTCCAATTTCTATATATTTTGCTTCAATGAAGAGACATCAAATTTCAAGTAATTCCATTTATAAATTATGCTCAATAATTCCAGTTTTTTTAAAAGAAGAAAAATAAGAATATTAAATTGAGATTGACAAATTTTGAAATTAGAGAATCTTTATCAAACTCTACTGCAAACATTTTAGTTGATTAATATACTGTTCAAAATTTAATTATAGATATTTTATTATTAGCAATTTGCAACTTATACTGAATTATATAAGTCTCCTTTTTCATTTGTTTCTGCCAGAGAGAGATTTTTTTTGTTTAAAAGAATTAATTGTATTGAACAACATGGTAATAAATTGATTTCAGACTTGAAAATTAATATTAAATTGATTGAAATGACCAGTAATGTCTGCAGATCTTTTATCACCGCATGTCTTTCAGAAAATTCATTTTTTTTCAAATCCAAAAAAGAAATGATTGAGTCTAACAATTCAAAAAATCATTTTAAAACTTTGATTTGAAAGCTAATGAACTTCTGTATAATAGGACAAATTGATATATTCACTTCCAAAATTTTCTAGAAACAAATAAATTTGGTAATGATTTAATTCTATATATTTGATTACAAAAATTTACGACTTTAGATATTTTTCAGTGTCTTTCCCATTTTTATAACATTGTTGTATAGTACTTGCTAGTGTATAATTTCAACAAAAGTGTTGAAAGGAATTATTATCTATTGTTACATCTTTCTATTAATTTTTCAATAATACTACAGGCGGCCCTCGACTTTTGCACATTCGACTTTCACACAATTTGCTTTTTCGCACATTTTTAAAAATTCAACTTTTTAAATATTTTTGTGTATAAAAAAATTTTCTTCCATGAAGAACGTTCCAAATTGCTGTAGCTCGCTTCACATTACTTCCCATGATAGCGGACTTCTCGGAATCGCAATCACTGTTGTGTTGTTCTAGAAAACCGATTTCTAAAGTAACTGTAGAAATGTTTTAAGTGTAATTTAAAACATTCTTCATTTCTTTACTTCGAACTTCCGCCATATTAATAATGTCATCGACAGAACCCGAGATATTGATTGGCTGAAAATTTTCAAGCGACGGGGATGCGTAGGAACTGTAGTAACAGCCAAGTTTTAGCCGTTGACAGGTTATACATGACGTTAACGTGTTGTGTTTTGCTAATTTATTTGTTTATACAGTAGCAAATATTTTGCCCTTATAAATTGATAAACATGAGCAATAAACGGAAAAACAGCAATGCTGATGCAAAGAAAAAGAAATTAAGGACTCATAAACTTCGTTCGATCAAGACAAAGATGGAAATAAATAAATACTTTAAAACACAGTTTTCGGTGCACATTTTTTTACATCCCTCAACTTTCGCACATTTAACATTTGCACACACTTTCGGGAACCAATTATGTGCGAAAGTCGAGGGCAGCCTGTATATAAATTAATTATTGCTTAGACCTATTCAATGTTTTCTGGACAATATAATATTTAACGTAAAAGTTATGTTGCATTGAAGATTATTTTATTATTTCTTGATTCCTTAACTTAAATCATTCTAAGAACATTGCTTTTAATTATTTGAAAATAAAAAGCACATTCAAAAAGTAGTTGATTTAGATTTTTCTAAAAATGCTTGTTTATAAATAATAATTTATATATACAGGCAACTCTGGTTTGAGAGTTTAGGAGCATTTTATAAGAATGCTTTAAATTGAATTCTCATAAATTAAGGACTAAGCTTGTAGAAAAGCAATGGCTGAGCAGAGACCCTCCCTCATATAAATTTTGAAGATTAAGATGCAGATTTGATTCTGATTCTATGGGTAAAAAGCTGAAACCATTTCATGTAACAAATTTAGCTAACTCTGTTTTATATTGAAATTTAGCAGAACCTACTCCTCGTATAGAATCAAGCAACAATCAAATTTCAAATAAATATGTATATAAAATATTTAAAATTTTGACACTGTTCTATGAAAATCATTTATGAAATGTTTCAATTATCATTTACAACCTTTATGTATTATTTCACATTAACAAGGACTCAAGTTTGAAATTTTCAACTCATTATAAATTTCTTGTAAAATTGGGGTAAAGGCATGTAAATTGAATTTTGTTACAAATTATTTTTGCTCATAAAATTGAGATCTTATAAAGGCATTATAGATTAATCGTGATTTATAAATGTATTCATATATTAAAGAAAGAGGGAGTAGATAACTTCATAATATATTTTTATCTATAAATGAACAGATTATAAAATACAACTTTCCATAGAGATGAATTGGTTATAAAAAGCAATACAAGTAGTTTTTGACTTACAAAAAGGTTTGAACCAAACCACCATCATAAGTCGGAGCAGTCATAAGCTGGAAATGCCCAAAATTTATATATTGCTCATTATTAATATTTTTATTATTCCACTTTTCTTAACAAAGTTAACAAATACAAGAACCAGACATAAAAAAGATGCTTTTTAGCCTACTTTCCAAAGGAAATGGAGGCTTAAAAGATTGGACCAATGTCTATATATCCCTCACTAAAACTTTTTAAGTAATTATCAAATTTAATGAAAATCTGCTAATGTGTTCTGTCATTAAATGACATCTTGACACTGCATCCTTTAATCCTATAGGATTGACTAGTCTTGCAAGATATAATTTCATTTTTATTAAACAATTTTAGTTTATATTATTACCAATAGATGGCATTAAATGTTAGAAAAATAGAGGTCATATATGGCTTATCTGACTTCCTAACACAGCACCATCTCAATATCACAGTCCCAATGTGACATCATTATGATGTAACAATGAATTTCACAAAATTCTGATAATTTATGATGATATAAACTTAACATGGTGACATCTGTGCTGGCTAAATTAGCATTAAAAATGGACACACACAACTAATGGATTCAAAATATTAAATAAGTGAAAAATAAATGATACCTTCAGAAAGTAGGCAACTTTAGTTCTTTTTGGAGCATCTTGCATACAGCAAGATGCTCCAAAAAGAACTAAAGTTGCCTACTTTCTGAATATAAGTCCATTGGTCAGAGACGTAAATCCTTTGTTAATTGTATTGCCAACCACATCACCATCATAAATGTGAATGGTTATAAGTTGAGGATTATCTGTATAGACTAACACTTCCAAAACTCCTGCTTCCAAAGCTCTAATATCATTTTTAAATTCACTAATATCATTTTTAATCATTAATATCATTTTTAAATTTGAAATCTTTTTTTAAAAATTTAAGCTTAGACATTTTTCAACATAAATGAATATTTTGTATATAATATCAAAAAATACTTTAGTAAAAGAAATTGAAGACCCTCTTTGAGAAAGTGTCCAAGTCACAAAATACACCAAGTGAAGTGAAAGCTTTTCATAACAAAGAAAATTTGCTCAATTCAAATCATAAGAATTCTTCAGTGTACAAATCCTCATCTCTGAGGTATTGGTTTGCTAATTTTTCTCACTGGCTTGAAATTTCGTGGAGACAGTTCCCTCAAGTCAATAAAAAGCTCGCTCCTGCTGATGTGACTTAGCCACTTTCTCAAATAGGCTCTTCAATTATAATATATTAAACTGTCAAAAAAATGAGATTGAAAAATCTGAAATAATTCATATTTTTTTATTTTTTTGTTTCATACAATAATACATTCCTTTAGGTCATTCCTAATATGCTATGACAAGAGAGTGGATGTGCTGCAAAAAATTTTAATAAATTAATGAAAATATTTTATTTGAAATATATAAGTTAAAACATGAAATAGTATAAACAACAAAATAATAATTACATAATACCTTTTGAGCATAAAGGTTTGTTTATAATTTTACTATAATACAAATTTCTGTAAAGTATTAACATAAACTCTGCTATTTAAAAAAGTATGTTGTATAAATGTTAGCCTCTCTTAAGTGTGCCATGATATAAAAAAATAATTGAATTACTTGCTCTAGGTAATTGAATTATAATAAATTTTTTCTAATTTTCTTCAATTTTTTTTTTTCTTGTTGTTCTAAGGCAGGGGGCGGCAATCTTTTCTGGACGGCGGGCCATTTTCAAAAAAAATATTTTAAAGCGGGCCGCACAGTCAGGCTTTTTTATTTTT
>WUQG02000011.1:91458-103889 GCA_011317285.2 Androctonus mauritanicus | reverse complement strand
TTTTCAAGGGGTGGGACCCGAGACTCGAACCCGGGTCCTCCAGAGTGGAAAGCCGAAGCGTTTCCATGCGGCCAATCTGGCTGACTAAACTTAATTTGTTAATACTCCATATTCGCGACCGGATGGCCGAATGGTAATGCGTTGTTGTACCACGCTGGAGGATCCGCGTTCGGCATCTTCTGAAAAATTTTTTCGGGATTCTGGGCCCCGAAAAACTTCGCCATCCGGCCCCCTGCACGGGTATGGGTGCAGCTCATGGTTGAAACTGACCCCACCCCTTAGTAATATCACTGATTGGAAAGAGGTATAAAAATCCAAAGAAAAATACTTCATATTCTTTTTCTGTGTTTTGAGGGAAATTAATTAAAATTTATTTATTTTATATCTGTAGAGAAAATTTTTGCGCAGAAAAAATTATAAAAATATCCTTGTTTTGCCTTTCTTCAATGTTTCTAATTTTTATAATGTGTAATTTGCCATTTTTTTAAACTAGAGGGCGTTAAATTAGATTATTCCGAAGAACAGATGGATGTATTTTGTAAGTTTTAAGTTTTACTGTATTTTATCTACAGTATCTTGAATGTTTTGCTAAAAAATTCTTGACGGAATTATGGATAATGCGAATGTGCTCGTATACACTAGAATTTTAATTTTCATTAAAATAAAATAAAGATGATAACTCGCAGTCGGTGCATATTTGATTATTAAGTGTTTATTTAGTTACATTACAAATTTTCATTATGCTACAGGAATTTTAGCTTCTAAATTTGCCTAAAATACTACTATTGCATCCCAAATATTCATCAGATATATACTGTTTAACAATAGCAATCGAACTGACCTGCCTGCGAAGAGCGCGTTGCGTCGCGAATTATATTCAGCGCCGCCTGAGCAGCTGCATAGAAACTGCTGAATTGTTTGCAGAATTAGGCGCGTCGCTAAACCTAGAGTACAAATGCATGCATTGCAAAACTCGGCAAAAATGCTACCGATCGATAGGAGGGTCGAGACACGCAAAATATCTCTAATGAACTAGGGTTCAAAAGTCAAAGGTTAACGAGGTTTCGAGGTTAAAAGTTTCACAGTGCCCATGGTTTGACACTGGGCTTCGCCTCACTATGGCGTGTAGCGCGACACGTCCCGTTCCCGTGCTCTGCTCCTATGTTACCAGACACGTGTATATCTCGTTAACCTTTGATCCCTAGTTCATTAGGGATATTTTGCGTATCTCTAACCTCTCTATCAATCGATATCATTTTTGCTAGGTTTTGTAATATATGCAATTGTACCAAGCTAAGTATGAACCTAAATATTTTAACTAATAATTAAATGATGACAGTCACTTGTCAGTGGAACAAATCTTTAATTTTCTAATGTGTACAGTTTTTTGAAATGAATCTTTAATACTGCAGAATATTTGATTCACACTGTTAATCATCAGTTTGTGGGGCAGGTAAATTTTTATCTATGTTTTGTTGTTAGGTGCAGCAATATTGCAATTTGCATTGTTACATGCCTAACTCTGACAGCTATGTTCAGTTCTTGCCTGAGGTTAATTATGAAAAAAGTGAGATTAAAGGTTTTCAGTTAAAACATTATTTATACTGCTCAGGCAGCACTGGATATAGTTTGCAATGCAATATGCTTTCTGCAAACAGGTCAGTTCAATTATAACTATATAGATTAAAGATTTATATCAAAAAGTTTTAGAAGAGTAAAAATTTACTTCACCTCTAAGTGATCAGTTGTGTTGCATGCAGGCTGCAGCACCACCTGTTACACATCTGATTGATCTCACAGTTCTCCTGTACGATAGACTTGCTAATCTTAGATGCTTCTCGCATTATGCATTTGAAGCAAAGATACATATACATACATCCATCCATCAAAGCTGGTGCATAAAAAGTGTAAAACTAAAGTCAGCACAAGTTACAGCATTAATACCCTTCTGTCATCATAACATGCTTATACAATATGCAATGCAGCTTGCATGATCACTTAGAGGTGAAATAAATTTTTACTAATAGAAGTTTGTTTTGCTTATGCTGTTTTTAATTAGCTGTATTATATCAATAAAAGTTGTTTTTTATTGAGATTATTTCTGAAAAAAGCTTAATAGAAAATTATGAAAAACCAATTATTAATGGTAAGATATATAGAAAAAAGGTGCAATACTATGATTAGCCAAAGTGATCCTGCAGCTTAAGATTCATTACTTGCTAATTAAGCTGTTATCTTGGCTGTAAGATTTCTTTCCAAAATCTGGAATATTTATTAACATAGCCAGAATGAAAGTTTAATTAATTTCAGAAACAACAATTCTAAATTTAATGTATTGAAAATCTTGATTAATCTGGTGATATTTGCACTATATCAATTTGATACAACCTTTGAATTTCAAAATAAATTGATTACAAAATTTTTAAAAAATCTTGAAAAATTTCTAACTTTCTAATGGCCCATCAGATGCACTGAACCAATTATGCATTGATATCATATTAAAAAAAAAATATCATGTAACAATTTGATATTACACAAAAGCTACTAATGTATTTTGTGTTCCTGTAGTAGATGTTATCAGTTCTTAAAAATAGCTTGTTATGTTTGTGCTAAGTCATCTATTACTTCAAGAGCATCAATTATTTCTGTGTTTTGTAGTAAACATTTAATTCTTACAATTTATTATTAATTTTTAATTTTTTCTCATTTTTTAAAATCTAATTTAATTTAATTTATTCTATTTTTATATATGATTAAACTATCCTAATAATATATAAAATAAAAATAAAGCATTTTTTATTACCAAAGTATTAATATAGGAAATCAGTTCCAGTTCATTATGATTTATTCTCTTTATCAAAGAAAAATATATACAGAAGAAAGGAATTTAGATCGATTGTAGTCAGTCAGATAAATTTCAATGGAGATTGAAGTTTGTTAATATAGACATTTTGTAAATTTTAAAAAATTTTTCTTGGATTTTTCTTTTCTATTCATTTTCCAAAAAATTCTGAAAAGTTATCTTATATTACATATTTAATATTCATTATAGAGAATTAATTTTAATAAATAATGTATGTGACAGATCTACTTTTGCTATTGTGATATTTCAGCAAAGTTTTAAATATCTTTATTCATTTAATTTGATATTTTATTAATTCATAAAATTTTAAATATCAATTTAATTTTAATAAATTGATGATAAAATGCATTTTTGTAGCTATAAATTATATATATCATTTTTAATTATTTGGTTTTTGTTTTTGAGATTAAAATTAAGAAAAACTTTTCAAATTCTTATAAGAAATCGTATTCTAAGTGTCATTTCTTTTGTGTGATTTTTTAAACTATTCACTAAAATGATTTCTTTCGTGTTTTTTCAATTGTAAATACACTTTTCCTTTTGACATGTTATATACTAACTAACTACATGTTAACTATAAATAACATTACTATTGTTTTCTTTGATGTGTTTTTCAACTGGAAAGACATTTTTTGCTTTGTTAATTTTACAGTTTAAATAAAACTATTTGAATACTGATTAGTTTTTCTCTTTGTTTTTGAAATTTTTTTAACTTTGACTAAACTAAAAAGATTTTCACAGTGGTAATAGAGAGTTAGAATTGGTATGATCACTCCCGTAAATGCATGATCAGCTTTGCAAAACTTCTTTTTGGCCACTTTTTTCTTGCATGATTTTAGAATTAGCCATTGATGGTCAGGCACATGGCAAATTGGCTGGCCAAAGACTGAAATATTCATAAATTCTCATATATTTCAGGCTTTGGCCAAATCTAGAAGTGGCCAGCCACTTCACGAATTGACTAGATTTTGGGCATTGGCTGTTATACATATATAATGTTATTTCTTGGATAGGAGAAACAACTGTATCAAGATAATCATTTTATTTACAAATCACACAACCAAGCAAGAAATAATTAAAATAAAAGAAAATTATTTTGGTTAAAAAACTGTAACACAGAATTAACAATATATCATAAAATAAAAAACAGTCAAAAACTTCTTTATATATTTATCTATATATAATATTTTTATGATCAAACTAAACAAAGTTTACAATCAAAATATATTTACAATTTTTAAAGTAATAGGTAAGTAAGCGAAGCAGTGTGATAAGCCAAAGCCTCTTTTTTGTTACCATTATGATAGGCAAATATCATCCCTAATCATTTAGCAGCAAGAGTAATTTAACTCCTTTAGCAGTCAGCACTTGCATTGCTGAATTTGGAAAAGATTTATAGTGAGTTGAAATATGATATCTGTTTTTATCATTGATTGGCATGGATTACAAAATAAATATTAAGAAAAAGCAAAATACATAGGAAATTGGGAATTTTTGCATTTGGCAGAAAAAATCTTAAAAGATTTGATTACAAAATTTCTTCAAATAGTATGCCTGATTAATATATCAATTAATTTGTTGTAAACAACTATGATCCTAGTAAAGCACTAAAAGCAGTATAGAAATAATATACTTTAATGCAAATGTTTTTGGCTTTTTCCCTCATCATGTATATAAAGAAATTTGAACAGAACGTTTTAAATTATGAATTACTTTATTATATTTGTTGCTATGATGACAATATTATAATTAAATAAGGATTATAATAACAATAATTAAAGTAAATACTATAATAACAACATAAAATAAAATCAGTATTAATGTAACATTCTTAGGATATTTATTGTGCTATTAATTAATTTCATAGGATTAAGTAAGTCATTTTCTTCTATGTGTGTATATCCATGCTGATGATAGTTTTTCAGCAATCTTATTCAATTCCATAAATGATAGGAAGTTAATGTTAGCTAATCCCATGAGCATAACAGCACAGTAAATATTCTAAGAATTTTATACTAATACTGATTTTATTTTATATGTTGTTATTATATTATTTTATTTAATTATTGTAATTATAATCTTTTTTAAATTATAATATTGTTACCATAGCAACAAATATAGCAAAGTAATTTATAATTTAAAATGTCTGTTCAGATTTGTTTATATACCTGATAAGGACAAAAGCCAAAAATATTTGTATTAAAGTGTATTATTTCTATATTGCTTTTAGTGCTTTAATAGGATCATAATTATTTATCTAAGTATAAGCAGTTTACAATTCTTAGAATCATAATTTGCTGTAATAATATGTCTCAAATTGATATTGTGTGCCTATTACAGGATTCAATACATCAATGACATATACATATTAATTATTTTTATTGTATTCTGTTTCAACACAGCTTCTTTGTGTATTATAATGATTGTGCTAAATGATGCCAAACTGAACATGATGAAAAACAAACAAATATAATTAAAAGTCAGATGTTAATGTTCAAACTGTATTGCAATGTTCTCTAATAAAGGGATCCATAATGATAACTTATAGCACTCTTACAGAAGGCATTACAATGTAACTAAAAATTAATAAGCATCATAAAAATTATTTTCGGATAAAATTATTTGAAATTTATACATCCTAAAATTTGTGAAAGAACATTATTAAGAATTATTAATTAATGTAATTTAATGAAAATTTCTTGATAATGTATTGAAATAAGTATTAAGATCTGTTTTAAATTTCATTTATTGCTTTTCTTGCATTGATTATAATTTATGATTATATTAATTGGAAAATGTTTTATACTTAATAATAATGTGTATTTATTTATTTATTTTAGAATGAAGAACCAATTTATTTATACTATTAAAAATTTTAATGATAAATAATGGTTGATTTTGGTGTTTCAAATGATAGATGGGTTTGTCCATCTGATAGAGAATTAGCTCTGAGAGCAAGGTATGTTAAATTTTCAAAATTAGAATTTAATATATTTATATTCCTCTCTATAAAATAAATTATCAAATTTAATGATTAATGATAAAAATTATAATTCTATTGTAATAAATATATTAATCGTAGGCATAGTTTAATTTTTAAAGATGATAAAATTATTTAATTATTTTATAATAAATAGTATAAGATTTTTGTAAGAAGAAATCTCAAAAATCTATTATTCTGAAATCCAGTTTATTTTAATATTAGTGTAAGTTTCTGACCATGGTAATAGACAAACTTTGTAATATACAATTCTTGCATTTTCAACATTTGTAAATCATTCTAATTGTACTAATCAAAATTAGTAGATTTTTGTTCAATTATTTTTTAAGTCTATTTCTTGATTATTATTATTATTTATTAAATTTAAAAATATTTAGTATTATTAATTCTATTCTTATATTAATATTAAATTCAGGAATACCTTGACTAGTGCAGTTTTGAATGATGTGGATTTTGGTTTAACACAGTTTTTATTATTACACATATCAACATTAGAAACATGATCGGTGGACCCAAGCACCTTGGGTGATAGTGGAGAGCCACATTTATGCAGTAGTTTTTTGATTAGCTCTCACATAGACATGTTCTTTCCCTGTGGCATTTTATTTTACATTAATATTAGTATTTAATATTCTTTTATTATTTAAGTATGGGTGAAAAGAGACAAAACAAAGAAGATACTGTTGGCAGCAGCAATAAAAAATGCAAATGGTGGACATTAGAGAAGAAACGTAAAATTATAAAATGTCTTGAGAATGGCACTTTATTTGTTAAAATAAACTGTTTAAAAATTTGTTTGACTCAATTTTCTGCAATGGAAAATATAAAAGGAGTTTAAAAGAATTTTAATTGTTATTTGGTTCATCATCATTAGCATTTCTTATTTCATCCACTGCTGGATATATGTGCCTTCTCCTTTTGTTTCCAGATGTACTTTTCTTGTGCAGTCTGCATCCATTGGAAATCAATTACTTTTTTTTATATCATATCTCTGTTGTTTGTATTGCCTGCCAGGATATCTTTTCCCTTGCCTTGATTGCCATTCTGTAAAATTCTCTTTGTTCATTGATTATCAGTGTATCTTGTATGAAGTATGCCCAATGCCACTTACTACTATTAACTGTTACCAGTATGTCTTCTACTTTGGTTCTTATCCATATGCAGTCCTTCCTGATGAATTCTAACATATATCCTTCCATGTTTCTTTAGGTTGTTGCTAGTTTCTATTCCATTTGCTTTGTAAGAATCCATGTTTCACAGCCATACATCATTACTGATAGTATGCACATGTTGAAGAGTTTCCTTTTGAAGCATATTGGTATCCTATTGTCCTTTAAGAAGTCACTATATCAGCTGCAGGCATGCCATCCCAGTTGCGTCCTATGTTGAATTTCTCTCATTTGGTCTCCATAGTTAATAAAAATATTTATTTTCATTTTTAAACATTTTTATTATCTTAAATCTTTGTAATAAACAAATTAAATTGAAATCTATTATAAATAGACTTCAAACAGCATGGTTTTGCATAGTGCAGATGAACCAATTAACTGTGTTGTGCAAGATATTTCTGCATTATGTTATAATTTTATTGTGTAGATAAGAATCAGCTATCCATAAGTCTTGGATATTTACTGTCTAACTCTATCTTAGTATAAATAAATCATCTGCAGCACTACTTGGCAGTTAGAGGGTAAACAATAACCATTTATTAACTAAACAATGATTTATTTATACTAAGAATCAGCTATGTCATTTTACTTTATTTTATATCAGATATAGATTAATGTATATTATGCATAGCAAATATAATAATTAATGAAATTTTATTTTAAACACACTAAGATACTGAAGTAATATTCCATTAAAAAAGTTATGAAATTAGGTCTATTGAAATATTCATATGCCAATAAAGTGATAAGATGGTTAGAACGGGTGTCTATAGGATTCCCATCATTAACCATCATACAAACCAGCAAGCAGCCTATATAGGGGTCACCAACAGAATCTTGACACAATGCATTAAGGAGTATAAAAACGATATAGTGAAAGCAAAACTGACAATGGTTCTGGCAATTAATGCTTATGAAGCAGACATGACTATACACTGGCAGGAAGCAAACATCATAAAGCCGGTAATGAATCCTTCCCAAGTCATGAATATAGAAACACTCGAAATCCTCAAGAGGCATGATAAGGAGAAGCTACTTAACGAGATCCCTGTGTCCCAAATATCTGATGTGTGGAAGTACCTATTACAGCAGTCCAGAAGAGAACTTATTAATAGTGGACCTACCTGCCACATGCCGGAGACAGCCCAAGGTGACAAAAATGAACCTGATTCTAGTTAGTGTTAAGATAATATCATCTGTGCAGTGTAGCACATATGCAGGAAAGAACTTTTGGTTACACAGGGACTTGTAAACCTTGTTTTTGTTCTATTATATGTTAATTTGCTTATGTTCTTATTTAATTTATATGTAATTTGTTGAAATATTTTGTGGAAGATTTTGAAAAAACATTTTTTAAAATTTTGGAAGGTTGTTCCCATAGCAACAACAGACCATTTGCCTATTATTGCATATTCATTTGTTCTACTCTGTTAGAACTATTTTAAAGCTTTATAGCCTGAAGTGGGTGATAAGAATTCACTGAAAACATTTGCATTTTGTTAATAAATGAATGTTATTTGTACTCTAACTGCCAAGTAGTGCTGTGGATGGTTTATTTATAATAATTTTTAATACAATTAAACAAATTTTATAAAAAAAAAAAGAATACATATTTAATACAACATAATATTTACTATAATGGATTGGCTTGCACAAATTCTCTCAAATTGGAATGTCATTAAAGATATTGCTACTCGTAATTCTTTTTCAATCACAAAAAAGAATTGCGAGATCGATATTTTGTCTTTAAAACAGATATAGTAGAAAGTTTCTGGATATAAGTTTCTACATATATATAATACATATATGTATTTATAACATTTTTGCTGATTCATTTTTTTCAACACTAATTTGAATTTATTTTCTGTTTGTCTCAAAACTGATGTTTTATTAATTCTTTTGCACTTCCCTTGCAATAGATAGTGCCCCCTAGCAGAAAACATCCCACAGTTTGAAAAACATTGATTTTCACAATTTTTAGCAGAACTTTTATAAATTTTTTTATTTATATGAAAAATTTCTAACATATATGAAAATGGGGACATCTCATACACAATCAGCTATAATAAATTTTTTGTAGCTCTAATTGGACAACAGATAGTTTATTGTTGCTCAGTATCTAATTCCACTTACTCATGTCCAAAGTAGGTTTGGCTATAATTTCCTGGGAAGTAAGTGACTGCTGTAAAGCAATAAAAATGCCATGTCCCTTTAGATTATCTGACAGTATTTACATTTCATTTTTTGCAATTTTCTCCTAAATTTTTGTGAAATTAAAACAAAAAATGAATGATTAAGATATACTTTATTTTAATAGATTTCACCATTATTTTCTTATCATCTAAAGTATTTTTAAATTTTTCAACATTTTATAGCTCATTTTATGAAAAATTTGAATTTTTTTCTAAAAATTTAAAAAAATCATTTATCAAATCATATAATCAGAATAACTTTAATAAATTAGATTATAAAATCAACAGGATGAAATAAAAAATCCAAATTCTATCAAGCCATTCAAATATAAACAATGTTTGTTTACAAATAAATAAATTTATAATTTAAAAAATATTTTGGCAATTGAAAAAATTTAGGAATCACTATCAGAAGGACATATCTTCTTCAAATATACACAAAGAAACTGATTTGCAAAAGCTTGACTGATAAAATCAGGACTGAATTTTTTTTAACTTTTTAACTTGTTTTTTTGTTCCATTTCTTTGATGTCTATTGATGGCAAAGGCATTCAGTGGGTTGATACAGAAATTCCTGTTCCAAAATAAAAATATTAAAGTACTGGTATTAAGATTTTAACTGTTGTTGTGAGTTCTGGATTAATCACAGTTGCAGAAATAAAAGTATCAACACAATAATAGCAGCAACAGTAGCTGGATTCACAAAAAATTACGCAGTCCACACTTGACAAAATCATTCTTTCTAATAGTTTTTGGACAATGGATGATAAATAGCAAGTGTGACAATATTTCAACAGCTGTTAAAAATTATGTAGTGGATCAGGATCTCTTGTCTTATCCTCAAAAGCAACTTCTGTTGGATTGTCCAGAGCATATATCAGAATGATAAAGCAAATGACATATATACATATTCTAAAAGATGACATTTTAGCCATCTTTAGAAAAAAGATTGGTTAGGATATATTGATTTTTATCAGTTTTGTATCCTCTTGAATATGGAAGAAAATAAAGTGCATTATAAACACATGATGCTTTTTTTTACTGGAAAGGCAAAAATGCCATGCAAACAGCAAATTAAGATATATTCTGTGTTTACATGGAAGATGTTATAGCTGAAAGAACTGTGCAGAAGTGATTTGCTAGATTTAAAGTGATTTAGATTTAGTGATTTCAATCTTGACAACTGAGAGCACCTGAGTAGAGCCTCTACCACTAATGAAGATCAAAACTCTGATCAAGAATAACTCACATTACATGATGTGAATTAGCAGAAATTAAAATGTTAAAAAAAATCAAAAACCATCATCCACAAGTATTTTGTGAAGCTTGGCTACATAAATTGTTTTGGTGTATGGTTCCACAGTTTAATGGACAAAAGTCTGATGGATTGCATTTCCATCTGTGACTTACCCTGCAAATGCAATGAGAACACAGCATTTTTGAAGCAAATAGTGGAGGGTGATGAAAAATGCATTATTTGTGATAATATTGAGTATTTGTATTTGTTAACTAACAATTTATTCACTTTTTAATAAAAAAACAAACTCAAAAAACAGCACTTTGCAATTGTGGAATGTTCTTAACATCAGAAACTTTATTTGTAGCTAATGCTTTTGGTACAGGTATACCATCATCGGCTACTAACTTACATAAAAAGAACATAGGTTTGATGTTTTTTTTTATGTAAGTTAGTAGCCTGATGATGATTTATCTGTACCAAAAGCATTAGCTACAAATAAAGTTTCTGATGTTAAGAACATTCTATGACTTCAAAAGAGTGCTGTTTTTTAGTTTGATTTTGTAATATTGAGTGAAAAAGATCCTGAGATAAGCAAAATGAACTACCATTAGCCACCTCAAAAGTCAGTTTTCACTTGAAAAAAATCATGCTCTCTCTGGTGGGACTAGAAAGGAATCCTGCATTATGAGCTCCTACCAAATAATTAATTGATAAATTAAGACAAGTATTACTTGTAACTAGATGAATTGAAGACAGTGATTAAAAAAAAAGGCACAGAACTAGCTAATCAGATTATGTTTCATCAGAACAGTGCCAGGCCTCATGTGTCTTTGACTACTCAACAAAAATTGTTGGAACTTGGCTGGGGTGTGCTACTCCATCTACTTTAATCACCAGACATTGTATCTTCTGATTTTCACTCAGTGGTATCTCAGTATACATTCACTTTGGAATAAGCCCAACTTGGTATACATTCTGTTTGGACGTGAAAAATTTTGCTTAGTATATGACTTGTTTGGAATAAGAACTCATGTGCTAGATCTTTTATGAGTCATAACATTGTATGCTACCATTGTTTACTACTGTTGAACAATATTTCACTACATGATTTAGTCACAACAATATTTCACTACATGATTTAGTCACTAATATTTGAAAATCACTGTCACTAGCAGTGACTTAACAATAGCTACCAGTGACTTTAACAGTGACTGATCTAATACACATATATTGTATTCTCAGCTCTCTGAAACAGCTTCCAGTCATATGTGGCAGTGAGTAGCTGGTTGCTATCAGCTACTAGCTATTCAACAGCAACTGATCTAACAGTGAATTTTAACAATGACTCATCTAATGTGATATAACGAACATGAATCGGCTTTCTGCTAGATGCTAGAGATAAATGGCTATTCCAGTTACTCAGCCTGCAATATCTGGTTAAATTACATGGAAAATCTGGTATCTGGTTAAATTACACTATCAAAATCTCTAAATTAAAAGTAAAGATTAAAATCTATAAAAGAAGAGATATGTTTAGATATGTATAGTTGATTTTGAGTTATTCGTTCCCTGTAATTTACAACTTTTCATTATTAATGATTAATTATAAATTAAAAATTCTATTTTTTTCTATATAAAATGCTGACCAAGTTATAAACCATCTTTTTACTTTTTAATTAGAATTTAAAGAAATTATATAAACTGTATAAACTGATGGCATCATATTGAGTTGGGAATTTATTTTCAAATTAATATATTGGAGTTTTATTGTTGCAATAAAATAAAATAATTAAAAAACTTTATGCCTTGTGTATTTTGTATATACAACTATAGAAATATTGTATATAGTTTAGCATTAATACATTTAATCGAGAAAAATAATTCTCTCTCTCTCAACACAGAGCTGAATTCTGATCACTGGCTACTATACACCCATCACTTTTACTAAACAGCAATCACTGGTCAC